>JASANA010004210.1:0-36096 GCA_030248095.1 Ptycholaimellus sp. GST1_10
TCCTACCTTCCCACTTCCCCTTCCTCAACCCCAATCCTTCTATTTTTCTTTTGTCTGAGTACATAATCACCTGATTGGCGCCAAAGATCGCGCTTCCTTGCTGTGTACGCAGTGATTCAGATCGTTTTCAGTTTCATTCATTTCATCAATTTTACTCTCAACGATCTGCCATTAACCCTAGGGGCGTCATAGAAAAATTCTTTTCAATGTGTCAGCTGCGCTCCCTACTATGCCATCCTCTTCGTCGCCAATCCCATTTCCTTCCCTTATCTGCTGCACTGGCCCTGCTTTCGCTGTCTCTCCCTCCAGCGCCCCTCCCTCGTCCTCCAGGCCTCGCAGCGAGCGTTTCCCTCCTCTTTTCAACTGTCCAGCCACTCGCCTTCCCGCCCAACGCCCTATTTTCCTCCGCACTGCCTCCCAGACGCCCCTCCTCCATGCCCCCACTGTCGCACCCCCGACGTGTGTCTGTACTACCTCCTTCTTTCTCCCCACAACAAACCCCTCTATAAAAACCACTGCCCCCAGTTCATTCGGACAGTCACGGGGAAATCGTCTCGTTTGTTCAGCTTGGAGGAAGTGTAGTGGTTGATAAACTCCAGTCTCGGCCGCAGCCGAAGGTCTCTTGCAAAGTATAGGCGCGGGAGGTGGTAGAATCCAATTCTTCCACTACGGAAGGATTCGAACCTGCCAGATTCAACCAGCCACCGGCCCGCTTACACCACTACACCACTGGTGCCTATGCTGGACTGGTCAATTGAAGGGCTATGACTTTAAATGAATACCTGAAGCCCAAGGACCGGAGAGGGGGTGGGGGGATAAATTGAATACCTACTCTCGTTCATTAGCAGATGCGAAGCAGCAGCAGCAGGGCAGCAGGGCAGCAGGGCAGCAGGAGTTCGGACGGCACTTTGTTTTTCATTTTTCTATACCAAATTGTGAACTTTTCGGCAGTTTCTCGCGAGTGTAGGCTAATTCGAGGATGCCCTTTCCACTGCAAAAAGAATCAGAGCGATTTGATTCTTCTGTGAGGAGCAGGAGCCTTGTCAATTTCAAGATCTAGCATTAACCCTCAAAACATACACCTGGGTCGAAAAGAGGGCCTGGGCGCTGACGGTCGCTTTGCTCCCTTGCGCCAGGCCAATATTTTGCAGTAGTGAAGAATGGTCTAGCCATTGTGATCAGTGACCACATCTCCGCTGGTCCAGTTGAGCAGGTGTAGAGGGAGTCGATCACTCCGAAGCAGGGATGAGCATGTCAGGTCAGGTACCTGGAAATGGAAAAAAAATGATATTTGGGAATTTTTTTAGGTACCTGCTCATTTTCAGGTAGCAACACCTGAAAATGCAAATGCCTAGAAAAATGTTTAGAAAATTCCATTTTCATTTTCAGGTATTTTTCATGTCAGGTGCTCATCCATTCAGGTTTCAGTGTCCAAGATTTCTGAGACCATTTTTGCCATCTGACCAACTGCAAAAAAGCTGCGCAACAAATCTATGAAGGCAAGAAGCACCAAAACGGGTCTTTGGATGTCACTTTTGACAAATATAAAGCTAAAATGCATCATTTCACTGGGATGATGGAAGAGGGCGCTGAGGGACTGGACTGGACTGCAAACGTGGGCAACTGGGTAAGGCACCATGAGAACCGTGAACACCAAACAACAGGCCATGCAAGTGGACTGGAATGTGAAGTAGGCGTAGAGGAAGGGAATGGACATGGAGATTAACAAAAAGGGCAGTAGCAGTAGCATCTAGAGGCTAAACAGAACTACTTGATGGAGGAAGGCAAGGGTGCTTTAGTGGATGAGAATGAAAGCGGACGGACCGGGGGGCGGGGAGGAGGAGAAGGGGGTGGTTGGGGAGACTTGGAGCTGGGGTGGCAGTAGGGCACGATGACGTAGCCAGCGGTGGTGCTGGAGACTTCGTCATCCTTGCTCTTCTGCGCTCCCTGCGTGTTCTTGGCCTTCTTGGCTGCAATCGTCTTCCGCGCCGTCTGCTTCTTGCGCTCTGTCAATTAGGCCACTGCAAGTGATGCGATTTGCAAGAAAGAGAGGGGGTCAAACTGAGCGTGGGCTGGGCGATGGGCTGCGGCGGTGGCTGCTGGACCATGGGTTTATAATGAAAAATAATATATATAATATATAATTGTAAAATCACTCCATTTCAGAGATTCCATGCTCTATGTTTTAAGATACAAGCAGTGACATATTTTTAAACTGGTGCTGTGCGCTTCATAATTAATATTTTTTCACAAGATAACAGGGGTACAACGTCCACTATTGGGGGTACCTCTGTACCAGTTTTTATCATTTTACAATAAAACTGTGCGGAGTTAATGGATGGTATATTAAAAAAAGACAAATACTTTTTCCCCCAGTATCACTCCCCTCCTTGCTAGACCAGCAGTAAGAGGTTGGTGGTGTACCTGGCCTATGGGAACCTGAACGGCTTCCCCAATGGCTTCTGCCAACATGCCGACGAATTGGCCAACTGCACTCAATTCGTCGCCTCTCAGACTTTGCACTATCTATTGAGAAGAGTTGAGAGTTGGACTAAACTTAAAGTTTGCGCAACTTGTTAGAGCCTCTTTGGAGCGGCCTTCTGAGAGCCAACTCTGCACTGGCTGCCGGCCCAATGATGCCTCTCAACTCAGCACCTGAAAACCCGAGCAAATTGTCAACCTGGACAGTTTGCCCGGTGTCATCCCAAGCTGCGGAAAGTTTATTGCAGCCCCCAACCTGAACAGTTTGCCTGGCGTCATCCCAAGCTGCGTCTTTTATCCGCCACCATAAGCCTGAGCAAGCTGGACACTGCCATCCCAAGCTGCATCAAATCCTTTTGCAGCTGTCAACCAGAGCAATTTGCCCAGTGTCATCCCGAGCTGCAGAACTTTAGCACAACTCTCAGACCCACCCAAATTTCACCATCGACAGAAGCAAACAGAAAGTACATCACTTTCTCCCCATTCGTAAGGCCCTCTACTTTTCGATGACAAAACAGGATGCAGCAAAGGCCTCCTGCCCTCCCACCCAGGCTTCACTCTTGTGCCAGATGCCCAAGCTTCCGAGCCTGCCCTCAAGTGTGGCCAGCGGCCTTTGCGCCCACACTCCCAGGCCCCACTTGCAGCAACTGCTACAATTATGCTAGCTTCCAGGAAGTAGCAGAGCCTCCTTTCACTCCCTCCACAGCCGCAATTGTGACAGGCGCCTAAGCATTGCCCAGCTTAAACAGCCCACCTTTTGCACCACTGACATACGAGTCCACCTCAACTATTTCCCCTCAATCCTCACTGCCTCTACTTTCACTGCTGGGTGAGAGAGAAGGGTACCCAGAGCTTGAACCTATGCAACCAGGCCAGCAAGGCCAGCCAATTGGCCAAGGTCTAGCATGGCCCCAGATAGATGGACAGTGCCTGCATCGAATGCACCAACACCATCATACAATATACAAAGCACCTTCAAACTACCCTCCTCCCTCTACTCCTCATAGGGATGGATGCCGAAGACTTGCTTCATCTACTGCTGCTACAAGAACATCGTCTATCTTACCACCAGCACATTCAGCAAGTCTTCATGACACTCTCCTTCTACCCTCAATCCCCCTTCATCACTGAGGCAGACCAAGATCGGCAAAGAGTGCACTGTTCTACACCAAGCATGCCCAGCTGGGCCTCTCTGAGGTGCAGAGCCTCTCCAGCCGGCGCCACATGGACAGCATACAGATGGACACCAGCAATCACCTGCAAACCTTCTTCTTCCTTTCACCCTTCAAAGGGGGCCTCAAAGGAGTGGCATTGATTCTGCCTTTCAAGACATTGCCAACTAAAGCATTAAAGTTTTTACTTTAAAGAAATAAATTCAGCAAACTCTTCCTCAATGCTTCTATTATCCTAAAAATGGATAAAAGAAGATATCTACAGAACTTTGGTTCTACTCTGCATTTTACTAAGATTTGCCAAACTTTTCAACGGTGCAAATCTGCATCAGCTATGGCATCCTGATCTCTGCCTACAGCCTCAAGATGCCCATTGACCTCCCATCATTCTACACCAATTTATTGGTCACCAAATGAAACGATGTGTCAATGCTCTTCAACAGCCAGCACATTTCTTCCCTGCTCAGCAGCTTTGGAGGATTGAAATGTGCCTGGCACAGGCCCATGGCCATCTGCTTCTACACAGCCTAGTTCATCAAGCTCAGTGGCAACCAGGTTGCCTTTGACTGCAACGTGAACCAGGCACAGGCCAACGGCCACCTTGTCTTTAATCGGCCTGACTCGGCAGGCATAGGCCAATGTCAACCAGGAGTTCAGACTGTCCCTGCACTCCCACTCCAGCAGCCTTCCTCTGTGGACTCTGACTGCGGATGGGAGGCAACAAACAGCAGCAACTGAATTACGAGTCAATCTATCCCTGCAATCCCCCTCTGACTGCAGATGGGAATTGACAAACAGTAGGACTAAAACTCAACTGCCAAGCTTTTCATCTCTAGCAGCCTTCCTCTGTGGACTCCGACTGCAGACTTGAAAATGGCAACAATGCAGCATCTGACACTAGCAATTCCTTCACAGCAGCCTTCCTCTGTGGACTCTGACTGCAGATTGAACTGTGAATTCAGATGCCAGTGGAAAGCCCCACCTAAGAGCTACTAGGAGCCAGCAGCCAATTGCTACTCAACTACTCGGCCTAATTGCTCAACAACTAAACAACTACTCAACAACTAATCAGCCTAATTGCTATTCTTCTCTGTCGCCCTTATGGGGGGGAGGCAGGAAGACTGCAATGGCATGCCCTGCTACACTCTGCCCATCTTGCTGAGGAAGTGGGAGAACAGCAGGAATCTATGGCTGGGATGGCCGACATGGGAGTGGCCATCACGTGAGGGACTGGCAAAGCCCCCTCATTCCTTCTCTCTTCAGAGGCACATTGGCACATTAGTTACTCTGCAAAGGCCTAGTACGCCTTTGCCATCTTGAGCCATTGACGGATGGGAGGAGGATGCAGAGGAGAGCGAATTTGTCCTACGGGACTCTGTGCTGACGAGCACAGAATTTGCAACAGCACAGGCCTACTAGGTGGCCAGGAAGTGCCCAGCCTACCAGGTGGCTGGTTATCAACACGGGAAGGATACTGGAACAATAAACCCTCAGCACCCGTCGAGGCCTACCAGGTGGCTGATTCGACAGTCGCAGACTACTTTGAGTCTGCTTTGCAGCCAACCAAGTGGCTGATCTCGTCAGTGCAGGCCAATAGGAGTCCACCTCACAGCCGAACTGGCGGCTGACTGGATGAGCACAGACTACTTTGAGTCTGCTTCGCAGCCAACCAAGTGGCTGATCTTGTCAGTGCGGGCCAATAGGAGTCCACATCGCAGCTGAACAGGCAGCTGACTGGACAAACACAGGCTACTGCAAGCCTGCTTCGCAGCCAAATAGGTGGCTGATTAGAGCACAAGCGCAGACTACTAGGCATCTGTTTTGACATCCTAAAAGTGGCTGCTTCAAGAAATCAACTATGCAAGACCGACTTAGTGCTGCATTACGACTGTTTCAACAATGCATAAAGTGCATGGCAGTGGCTTCCTGGCCAGCAAAGGCTTAGCCTCAAACTCCGCAAGCTTCAGTCTTCACCCCACCCTGCCATCTGCCCGCCTGGCCCTCCTACCTACTATTCAGCACCCAGCAAAAACCCCCTGGCCTGCACCCCCACATTGCAACTCTGCTCTTCAGCACCACACACACTCCCCAGCAAAACCCCCTCCACTATCAGGAACCTGCTCCCCCAGTCTTCACAAGAAGGGCGGCAAGAAGAGAGGGCAGACTAATTGCCCCTCCCTCCATGGGCCTACGTTTTTTGCACAAGCAGCAAAAAGTGGCCTCCAAGGAGCTGCATACTGCGGGCAATTAATGACGCACACTGCCACCACACCCTTCTTTTGGCCCCCTTCCAGAAAAAGTGGCCTCCAAGGAGCAGCAAAGTGCGGACAACTAATGATTCCGCCCTGCCACCACCCCCTGCCTTTTTTGTGCCCCTCGCAAAAAGCGGCCTCCACAAACACTGGCACCCATTTGTCAGCTGTAATCGCCCCACTTCCTCAGCACCAGGATCATTTAACAATCCCCCTCTCTCCGCATAATTGCCCTATTCGTCAGCATTACACACCCCTTCTTCTTCCCACACTGGCCGACTGCACAAGGGGGGCTTCCTTAAACACCTAATGGTGATAAATGAAGCCAAAGTTTTCCACCAGCACAAGCAAGACAGGCCTCCGCCAAGCCCACTTTGGCCCCCACACACAAGAGCTTGGAAATCCTTCCCCAACTTCTCCACACTATTGCCACCTCCCCTCCACTATGGCCCTGCCCCCAGTGTGGGGGGGAGGATCAGAGGTACCCAGCCAGCTACTCCCACAGCTTCAATCACCCTCTCCACCTAGTCTCCCCATCAGCCAGCCTCAACTCAGACCCAGCCCCAATCCCCCAATTGAGTCTAGCTCTGAGTCCCAGCTCTAGCTCGACACCGCCCTCCACCACCACTGCCATCAGCGTAAGCGCTCCAGCAGCCCATCATCGCTGACCTCCAGCCCCCTTCATCAGCATTAGCCATATTTCTCCCAGAGAAATATGTCTGCCGATACTTCACTGCAGGTGACAGTCACCACCTCTCCTGTCCCACCGACTCCTTCCCTCAACTCGACCCCTCCTCAGGGAGATGAAATAGACACTACGCCTCACCAGGAGGAGGAAGGAAAAGAAGGAGAGGAGGTGGGAGAAAAGGAGAAGAAAGGAGGAGGCAGTTCAGAGTTAGTTCAGAGTCCGGGGAGGCCACGATCACACTCCAGGCCCATACAAGGAAGCCGCGACTTCCTCAACTCCTTCAAGGGAGGCAAGGACCAGGCGGATGCTGAAGGTCTCCTCGATGCAAACAACCAACTCTCAGTAACTGCCGACTGTAACCAAACCATGGCACTAGGTCCCCTACACAAACGGAAGTGGAAAGGGAACTCCAGGCGAGAGTGAAGACACTGGAGAAGACCTGCAAGAAGCTCCAGAAGCAGTTGGTGAACACCAAGGCCAAGAAGAAAAAGGCTGTCTTGGCCCAAGGTGACAGCTAACACCGCTCTCGAGAGCCTCCAAAGACTACGCAGGATGAGCCCTGCACTACAAGACACCTACAAACAAGTCCAGTCCCTGGCAGCCATCATCAATGGGCTGCCAGATGCGGACGGACTGCTGGAGACCCCAGTGAGGTCAGATCGATCGCAGCATCCAGAGTTGAAAGGAACATCATCCTCCTCCACTCACCCACGTAGAAGGGGGACACACAGTGGCACACGGCACATGACCAGAGATGCCATGTACGGAGAATCACACGACAGCAAGAGAATTCAGGGGAGCCATGCCAAGCAACTATTATAGCCTCTTATCACTCCCATTACGTCTCTACAGATCCGATGCTTCTACCATTGACCATACTGCCATATCACTCCCTTTGTGATGCCATTGCTCGCTGAGAAACAATGGGGATAGAGGAGAAATGCAACTCAATCGGCACTGCCAGACAACATACAACGTGGGAGGGGTAGGAAACCAGGAAAATGCCCTAGAGAGCATCATACAATTGCACTGCAAACTACCGGTAAGATCCTAACCAATAGGAGTCTTGAGTCTGTGTGACAATTGATGTCATTTAGTACACCGCGACCCCAACTCTTCCTTTCTCCAATCTGACTTATCCGTGCAACGCTCACATCTTGTCTAAATGAGCTAAGGCTAAGGGGCCTATTGTAGCTGAAAGAATTGACAGATGACAGTGCCACCGAGCCCATTCTTCCAGAGGAATAAACACTGACGAACAACAGTCATGGCAGTTCACTCAGTCTTCCCCTGTTCAGACTATCAGAACATCTTTGACATCCTCAACAAATTCAACTGTACCAAGTGCCAGCAACATTACTGTCTCTGCTGCTCCCATGGCAACCTGGATCATCTACTAGGACCGGATGAAGCTGAATTGATGCTGATGATCTGCCAAAAGCTCCTCGACACCAGTACGGCCACTTACAACTGTCCAGGATGCTGCCTAGTGAACGACCCTTCTCCACTCAACGTCATGGAGCAGCTATTCTTCCAAGGCATATTCCACCCCAAGAACATGGCAGCACTACTCGCGGAGAAAGGGGATGAGCGGAAAATCGCCACTTTCGCCATCTGTGATGCCCTTTACTGTGAGATGTGCAACCTTCTCAAACTCCATGAGGACAGAGCACCACCACCCTTCGTCCTTATCAATCACCACCTGGATGACTCCACAGAGACCTTCCAATGCAACACTTGCTTCATCGGGCCGATCCCTCATGACCAGGCCATGGAGACTGCATGGCACCACCATGATCAAGATCCTGTGCCGCCATCACCAGACAATGGGAACGAGACGGAACCACCGACTAAAGATGCGGCACCACATCTCCACCTCTATCGCAATGTCACCTGGCTCTTGAAGTGCATAGCCCAAACCCAAGTGCATCTGGACCTCCTGGCACTTGATGACCACCATTGCTCAGGCTTTGTAAAACTGTGGCTCAAACTCCTACATCACCGACAAGAAGTTATAAACCTAGCAGACAAAGCAGCCATGGCTCACCTCACACCAGCAGCAGTGGCTATGCTCAGCCTAGATGCACCTAGACCCATCAACAACAGCACCCACACTTCACAATCCCGTCACCACCATTCCTCCATCCATCAAGGCTCCATGACCATGCCCCCCCCCTCATGGCTCGCCCAGGGATGACAGCACAGTACCCTATGAGAGACCCACGCATGACCAGGGCCAAATCCCTGCAACTTCAACCATCCAGCATGGTCGCCACTGCCACTCCAGACAGCCTGGTCTTCCTCAATCCCACCCACGCGGAGGACCGGGAAGGCCAATGGAAGCAGGACACAGCTCCATCTGATGCCGTACTGAACCCAACTCATCCTCGAGTTCATTTGAGGAGGATGGGAATGGTGGAACACCCCTGGAACGGAATTCCCAAATTCTCACGGCCACCAGCAGAGCCCGAGAAAACAATAGCAAGATCCCCAACTTCTTGCTCACATTCTGCTCCAGCGGGATGGAGTCGACGGCAACAAACAAAGAAACCCAGACAATGACTTCATGTGCTAATAGGTCCAGAATGCCCAGAACAACGGAACACATCAGACCAACCAAACCAGACACTGGGGAAAGAAAGAGGAATGGTAGAGGCGAATGTCTATCACCCAGCCCAGGAGGAATCACCTCCCCGAGACCAACCTCCCCAAGGACAAGCATATCACTACCGTTTTGATGGCAATCCCATGGCCCCAGTAGCTGCCTGGGTACAGACAACTCATCCTCCCCCACAATCATTCCCCCCACTGGCTCCCCCGGGACCTCCAGCAGATGAGGCGCGAGAAAGAGAGCAGCCATGCCTTCCTCCGGAAGCAAACCCACCTCCCCCGCCACAGAGACCAGCACAACCCTCGCATCCCCAACCCCAGATGGCCTCCCCATCATGCCCATCAACATTGGAGGTGGGCCCCAGGATAGGACGTGGAATCCAACACTACCCAGGGCCAGGAACAGGGATGGCCCATCATCCTCCAGCACAATTGATGCACTTCCCACTGGGACAAGCTCCACATGGAGAAGGAGGGATGAGTGGTTTTGCCAGACCTCCTCCACATTACTACATCCCACTGCAACCAGTGTGGTGAGATGGAGTGACACAGCGAGCACCAGAATGGACCAGAGTGGCGTATGAACCCCCACACTCAGCCCCCTCCAGCCCCACCACAACCACAACAGTACAATGCCCCCCAGCCGCCTCCCTAGCAGCCTATGCAAGCTCAGGCTGGCAACTGTGGTATGAACCCTGCGATGCAAGGAGTGGAAATGGCATTGTTGCAATACTGCCAGCAAGTCCTCCACAACCTGCTCCTCCAACAGGAGGGAGAACAGCTGAGGCAAACTCTTCCACCTATGGAGTATCCTCGATTCAAGGGAGATCCTCTAGACTTTCCCACCTGGAAGTCCTCCTTCCTCAACCTCATCCACCATCTGACCAATGACCACCCCCACTGGTGAATTCAAATTCTGGGGCAGTGTTTGGAAGGAGAACCACTGAAGAAGGTGCAGAGGTATCTAGCGGATCCAGGCAACTTCAACGTCATCCTCACCTTGTTGACTAGAGACTACGAGAATCCCACCCTCCTCATCCAACGAGCCAAGAAGGACATCAAAAAACTGCCCTCGGTGTCAGACCACAACCTGGATAGCTTCCTCAATCAACTCAGATCCAGCTTCTACTTCCTTCGTGTCCAGTGCCAACTGCCAGAAGAAAAATTGCTCCATCTGACACAGATGGTCATGAGCAAACTACCCTCCAGCATATACAACCACTGCATCCACAAACTCTGCTCCATCAATCTACATGACATCAGCATCAACCACCTCATCCCTCTACTCGAGGAAGAAGCCCGACTATTACAGTCAAGAAAAGTGATGCAGGTAGGACGGGTTGAGAGCCGACCCACCTCACGAGAACACTTGCGCTCAACCAAATCTCACTCCAATGTCCTATCTGCCAGTGTAGAGAAGGAAATGGCTATGCTTACTACCCCAACCCCATCACCACACCGAGACCAGGCATGCGCCTTTTGCTCTGGTAACCACAAACCAGGTCAACTGCCATCGTTTCACCACCGCCAAACAAAGAAAGGATCAAGCAGCCAAGTTCTGATGCTGCTACATGTGCCTCATGGAAGGCCACAACACAAGCAGCTGTAGATCACAATACAACTGTCAGTTCTGCTGCCAGCCACACAATCATTCGGCCATCTGCTTTGACACATTCCCAGATAAACATCAAGAACGTTCCCTCTCCCGCCGCCAGCAGGAAGACAGTACCCGATGGAGGAGCCCACAAAGTAAGCAGTCACGCAGCCTGGCTTGCTACATGCCAAACCATGGCCGCAGTGGAGAATGAGAACCCGGGAACAGAGCAGGACAACTGAGTTGCTCCCCATTGAATCGCAACACCTCAAGGGAGGGGACCTCATCTCCCAATCGCAGACCAGAGGTGAGAAGGTCAAAGAACAACCACAGAAGCACAAGCCGAGCCAACAATCGGTCCAAACCAAATAGCACAGGAGACGAGAGAAGGAACCGACCCTCTGCCTTCCCTCCACTATGGTGATGACAAGTGACCCCACTTCCCATACCAAGGTCCAGGGAGGGAGGCTCTCGCCAAGAAGGATCGACCAGGAAAAGGAGTGAAGAAAGGAAGACGGCCAGCATGATGGCATCAGGAGTAGGACACCCAGACCCTGGACCCATCATGCTTAACTTTCCAGCTCAGCTCAACTCTGAGAACTGGGAAGTGGCAGCAGACGTTGCCTGCATCCTGGATTCTGGTTCCCAGATGATGGCTGTGTCCAACTGCATAGGGGAGCTACTCGGACTAGAGATGCTGGACGAACAGGAGATCAACACAGGAATTTTCGGACACAAAGAATGGCGTCAGATGTGGATGAAGAAGGTGCATCTGAATGTCATCACATCCAATGGCTTTGAATTCAGTCTGGACGCCTGGGTCCCTAACGGAGAAGTCCGTCCTCCACTCACCCTTGAGGCTCACTTTGTGGAGGAGGAGTGGGACTGGGTCTGTAACAGACATCCAGAGCTACTGAACATGCCACCACGTGAACGGGAAGAACAGATGGAGGTGGATATACTCTTCAGACAAGATGTGAGTGCATTCATCCTAGCCAAAGCCGTGCCCTGGAGCATTCAACTCTGACCAGGGCTCACTGTCTTCCCCAGCCCCCTGGGAAACTTCCTTGTCAGGAATGTGAAACCACCGTTCCAAGCCAAGCAAGGCATTCGACCGAAACCAGCTGCCTTGATGATTGGAACCGGAAGGCCGGGAAGTGAGAAGGAGGAAGAGTGGTCACGGGAGCACCACCAACCTGACAACACCTCGAGGAACCTCTCTGATTTCCCCCTCACACGCCTGCAACTACAGGAGGTCCTCGGGAGCACCACTGATCTGCTGGCAAAACACCAAGGATCGCGAGACCGGATCCGAGCCCTGAAAATGGAGGAGACATACTGCTTGAGGAGGCCATACTGCTTGAGGAACATGGTGGAAGTCCTCGGCGATCTGGAACCTGAATACTACCTACCCTGCCAATGAAGGAATAAGATCCGCCTACCGTGAGCAGCGACAACGATGAGGTGGTTGCCGGAGACATCCTTCCCGTTGCTTGCTTCAGCATGCCCACCAACCCAGATTTCCTCATCTCAGACGCCCAAACCAGACAGCTGAGAGTGTTCAAGGGATTCCACTCAGCCGAAGCCATCCAGATGGACCCAAACGGGACTTACCTAAAAACCGTCCTCCACTGCTGTCAACACAGTAAATGGCTACACTCAGTCCGACTGCAATGCATGACTGCTGACATATGGGACGCACTGCCTGATCGAGTTACAACAGTACTGATGTGGGAAGGTTCCGTGGGAAGCCTGGAGAAACCAGAGATCAAGAGCTTGACCATCGGATTCATGTCACCAGTGCAAGACATTGCTCGGCTGGCTATGGGATTTGAAGACACTGTGACTATATGGGTTACAGAGCTACTCTGCCGAGAGCTGGGCTGCCCTGAGTGGACTCCAACAACTATGCACCTTCCATCTCGGAGCCTCCGAGGGCGGGAAGTTTCAACTGGAAACGCACTGGATGGAACCACTGCCTCAACTCCAGATTCTCAGCTTCAACTGCTTCTCAGTGATAAGGATGCCTTACCTGCGAAGACTGACACTGAACTTGTGTATGCTACGTCTTCCCAGAGCCCACTTTGAACGTGCAATGTGGAACATGGAGGATGGGCCCAGTGAAATTTGGGACAGCCTACCAGGTCAGCTGGAGAGTCTATGCCTAAACATTCACGGCATGTGGGCTCTCTCCCGAAACACCACAAGGAAGCTACCGATGGGGACGAGGATACTATGGGAGTTGAAGAACATACGGGTGGATGGTGAGTTTGAGGGACACACGGAACTAGCACCCAACCTCACTACAGCGGCTACCAAAGGACTGGAGGATCTACCGGGGACTATTACCAAGCTCCACTACACTGGGGAGCTGGAGTTTGAGGGAAAGGAGTCCTTGGCGACTTGGCTGAAGAGGTTCCCAACCCTCACACACCTCTCCTTCCTGAACTTCTCGGGAACCTTTGTTCACTCTCCGTACTGCCTCTACGTCCTTTCGCAGCTGGAGATGGTCACTCACCTTCTGCTTGACCAGTCGGCATGGAGCACCTTCTGCGTCATCAAGGAGCAAGAAGAGCTTCCGCTGGAGGAGAGGACCCTACTGGGACTGCCCCCACCGAAGCTCAAGCACATCAAGCTGGACTGGTCAACCTACTACATTCTGGGACATCCAGATCTAGCGCTGATGACCAAAAGGGACATTGTCCACATTGCAAGGTTCCTTAGTCACATGGACTTCCCCTTCACAATTGAGTTCATCGACAAACGTTCCGGGATTGTGGAGAAGCAGGCTCTTTGTCCTACACTCCTGAAGGAGGAAGTGAGGAGATGGCGACAAAGGAGGTTGTGCTATCCCACTCCAGATCGAGGATGAGGGGTGAGAAAGGGCAGTCTGTAACATAGCTGCTGGGAAGGATGGCGGGCTGTTCGATGTCGCCGAAGCAATGGTTGATGGCCTAGTGCGTGAAGCTGATGGTGTGGTAGAGCTTAAGCATTGTGTCACCCATCAAGACCACCACCTTCCATTTCTTTTCTACATCTAACAATTGCATATACTGACTGGGCAAGGTGGAAAGGGTCCAGCTAAATAGGAAGAGATAAGCGACAGACGTACAAAGTCCATAATGATGCTGAAGCAGCACAGACTCCCTGCATTCCGACTAGATCACAGGATTGAAGGAAGTAAATGCTACTAGAAGCAGATAATAGGGGAGGGGTACATCTAAAGGGAGGGACAAGGGATCAAATTGAGGCAGGGTCCGCATGCTTCAGTGAAGGCCTATGAGATGCAGCTCCTCCTCCGCCTCCAGCTGGATCTGCTCGGGGTCATAGAAGGTCAGCACCGACTTGGACCGACATAGAGGAGCAGACATTGATGGGCCACTGTAGGAGGAGGAAGCACTGAGTGGCATTGGAATGCGATGGGAGTAGGCCTTGCATAGACTCGCTTGATCTTGTGGAGTGAGTTGAGGAAAGGATGAAGTGCATGGTAGGGTGTCCTCATCCTCTGGGCGGTAGTAGGTGGGAGGGAGAGGAACTTGGGGCAGAAGAGCAGTGCTGTAGGGCAGGTCTTCCTCATTCTGCTCTCCTCTCTTCCTCATCCAGCTGGTGAGAATGCATCCTGGTCCCGGGCCAACATCTGCTGAACACAGAGACGATGGTGTTGACAATGTTGTTGATGGTGCGGATGATGGACAAGCTGCAGCTCGGGAAGTGGGCAAGATAGAGGATCACCGCACAGAGTCTGACCATCGCCACAAGTGACAGCACCGCTCCCAGCATGAAGTAGATGGGCCGCAGTATCCAGTCCTTCAGGCTCCTAACCTCTTCCTCACTCTTCCTCTTCACCTCCTTCAGGCCTTCCAACATCACCCCGACAATCCCAGTCAATGCTCTGCTGTACTCCTTGATGTTTCTGGACACCTCCTCTGGCTCCTAGGAGAGGTGGCTGGAGAATTGAAGCATAGCTTCCACTTGACAATTGATGCGTGGCATGTCGGCTGAGTAGGCGGTGAGGACAGTGAAGGGTTGGAGGATAGGCACGTTGTAGAGGGGAGGGGCATCGAAGGTGATGTCAGGTGCCAGTTTGTGCAAGTGAGGGCTCATCAAGTAGGTGGCGAAGACGCCAATGTGAGGTTGCAGAAGTAGTCGCTGATGTGGCCCTTGTTGGTCTTGTCCACAAACTCGAACCTGGTCACCTGATCGCAGTGCACCTCTGGACTGAACCAAGTCAGATCCCTACTGCCTCCTTCTGGCAGGTAGAGGATCTGACCATCCATCAGCTCCACCAGCATGAACAAGGAGCATGAACAAGGAACAAGCCCTGTGGCACTCACTGACTGATGAATATCATCAATCCCTTCACCTCAGCTGTGATGTCCTGATGCTTCAGCATTGCTCATAGACCATTGGTGGGGTTCAGGTAGAAGAGTTGTTTAAAGATCTGGTACTGGTGCTCTTCCAGCACGCAGATGCAATGCTCATCCAGCAGTCGGCTGTCGTGGACGAATTTGGTCATGGCTTCCACAATGAAGTGCAACTTTGGAGAGACTGGGTCAGAGCTGTTCTTTGTCTTCTCCAGCTTCAACAGTCTGTCATGGATGGCGTCGATGCGTCTGTGCCGATGAGCTAGAGGCTCCGATGGGTTCACTAGCCTCTTCTTCCTAGAGAGTCCTAGAGAGGAGCTGAGCTGATAACCTTTCAGCAGGAACTAGTAGTAGCGTGAAGGCTTCAGTCCAATTCGCTTCATCCGACTAAGCTCAGTTCCTAAGTATCTCTTTCCCAGTTGTAGCGGAGGCGCAGTGGGTGAATTGGCACCACTTTCCTGCCCTATCTCAATCTGAGGATTCACCACCACCACCTTCCTATTCACTCTCATCAGCAGCCCTTCCTTGGAAAGTAGGATGTCTGATGGAAGACACTTCAAGGTGGGTTGATTCCAGGTGTAGTCGGAGTTGGGAAGGTAGGTGGAGAAGGCTAATTGTAGGGATGGAATGCGGATGCGATTCTCTCCGATGACCTTGGCGTCATAGGTGCCCTTTAGTTCGTAAGGGCAGAAGGACAGCAGGGGGATTGGTCCCAGATGATAGTGTATGTGATCTTCTTGCAGAACTCCCACTCTGCATGGCACATGGACATGGAGCCCAGGCTGGACACCACCGACTCATGCTGGACCGCCGCTTCTCCTACTGTGAGGATGAAATTCAGGTAGGAGATGGTCTTGCAGCCCCACCACTCGTAGACCGGGAAGGTGGTGACATTGGTGGAGTACTTGTAGGGGCTGATCTGGACCAAGTGGGCCTCTCGGAAGGTCCAGGTCTGCCAGGCAGCAGAGCACTCATGTGACACCACTGCCCTCAAGTCCTTCCATTCCAGCTTTGACCACTGATTGAAGAATGAGGTGTAGGTGCAGTAGTTCTGGAACTCAATCCTGCACCTAGCTGCGGGGACAGTGGGAAGGTGGTAGTGATTGATGTAGAGATCGACTGGATAATAGACAACATCCTCATTTGCAAGGTTCACAGAGCAGTCGCGGTGGAAGTCTGGGTAGACGAACGGTCTGCCCCTTGTCAGCACCTTAGGACAGATGTAGAAGTCCACTCCAGGTGGAGGGAATGCTGCAGAGAATGCAGGGGGCTGAGGAGGTTTGTGAGGGACTCGGAGAGGAGGAGTGGGTGGAAGTACTTGGGCCTCCACTAGCAGCTGTCCGCGAGAGGGAATTGGAGCAGCGTTTGCCCTGCCTCCAAGGCTCACCAAGCTGAGCAGCCCTAGCAGCATCCAGGGAAAGGTTCCCTGTCTGCCCACCCTCTCTCTTTCAATCCACTGAGGCGGCAGAGCCAGCGGAATTGACTCTGCTTTGTCGGATGATTGTCGCCAAGTAACAGAGCTGGGCAGAGATGCGTCTTGGGAGACCCAACTGCAGAACTGCTCATTCTGCTGGGCCTCTGCTGGATCTTCGCCTCTGAGCTGTGCTTCTGAGTGATGCTGGAAACGGAGCTTCAGCTGCTTTTCATCCCTGTAGCATCCTCTGACTAGGCCAAGGAACTCCTTGTGCAGACCTCTTGGCTCCTGCTCAAGATGCTCCTCCTGGAGTGAAAGTAGAGCCTGAGTGTCTCTGGGTGTCCTGGGTGGGCGGATGTTGTAGAAGTCCTGCATGGGCTGGCTTCCTAGGGCGGCCTTGTCCAGGGAGTCGTACATCACTCAGCACCTTCTATCTGACTGGCGCTTCAGGATGCCTTTCGTAGGTTCCTTTGCGGGAAGGGTCCTTGGAGTGGAAGGAAGGGGGGCTTTGTCTAGGCCTTGAAGAGTGGGCTGTCCATCGTCAGCAACTTCGTCGCTGACCTCTGGTTCCAGGTCCACTCCTCCCTCTTCTTCTCTTCCTGCTCCTACTCCCTGTGGTCTAGGCGGAGTTCACCAGGATGTGGTACTCCAGGCCAAAGCTCTTCTCCTCCTGTTTCCATTCCAGAGGAGCCAGCCCATCCACCTTGTGAGTAGGCGGCTCCCAGTTGGGGAACTGGGAGGACTCGCCTTGGGCTCAGCTGGGGCCGTAGAACCAGAGGCAGAAGTTGTCCTTCTGCAGGTACTCTGCAAAGCGGACGCCTCTGGAGGCGAGGTTGGCTGGGTTGTCCTTGCTGCGGACGTGATGGAGGGAGAAGTGCAGGGACTCCTGCAGACTCTGGACGTTGTTGATCCAGCTGTTGGTGTAGGTGGTGGGGCCGCGTCCAATGTGGATCTGCTGGAGGGCAATCATGCTGTCCATGTAGACGCGCTTCTCCACCACACTGATGGTCTCCAGCAACTGCTTCTCCATGAAGTGCAGCAGCTTCGTGGTCTTCTCCACTGCCAACCACTCCAGCTTTGGCAGGTCTTCCAGGTGTCCTGGGTTAGGAGAGGCTTTAGAGATGAGCAGGGTGCAGTAGGTGCCACTGGAGATCTCACGGCAGTTGCCGTGCTTGTCAAGGATGACAATGGGACGGTGCGGGATGCACTGCTGGCAAAGGAGTGGGCATAGCAGCAACAGCCATGTGCCTTGCCGCTCGCATCTGCAAACACCAGCAGCCTGATCTTGGACTGCGGGGACCAGTCCGCCCCGTTCTGTATCTTCACCGAGGGCAGCCCTTCCAGATCTTCCAGCACCTCCTTCCACCAGTCCTTGTACTGAGCGGTGATGGAGTCATTCCATCCATATCTGTCGCTTGTCCGTCCGCTTTACTTCTCTGTCATGTTCTGCATTGCTGTCGCATGTTTTCTGCTGTTGCCAAGGTTGAGACTGCAATCTTCTCCTCCTCCAACAATTCAGAAATGCATGAGAGACATGAGATCCAAGTAGAAGCAAAACAGAAAGCAAGTTTGAAAACTTCCAAAATGGCATGAAACTTGGCAGCACGTTGAAATCTCAATACTTGGTCAAAATTTGCCTCTCTAACTCTCAAAGCAATGCAATGGAAAATTTAGGAGATGTGAGCGAGCGGGGGGCTTGTTGATGAGCGCATGGGGGTTGGGTGTGGCAGCCAAGATCTGCTCATCATTGAGCACGAAATCTTTGGCTTTCTCCACCCACAGCTTGAGGAGGACTGGGTTGTCCTGCATGAGGACCTCCTGGTGGAGTAGCTTGGCCTTCATGCGGTTCCTCTTGTGTGTGGCGGCCACTGAAGCCTGGCTGATCATCCGCTCTGCTCGGCTGGCTCAAATACAGCAGGCAATTAAGGGTGTGGAATGGCAAGAGGAATGGCAGTACTGTTGGATGGCGCTCCGAGGAAGTGGAAGGCAGTTGCGGCTAGGAGAGGGTACTTGTTCACCCCAATCTCCAGCCACCAGACCACCAGCTTGTTCACCTGGGCGCGTGGCTGGGAGAGGTAGTCGCCCAACTGGGCGGTGACAGCAGCCTCCAGCCACCAGCAGCTGGTCTTTTTAGGTCTGAAAAGCCTGCAAAGAACGCCTAAAAGAAAAAGGGGCAGGAACGCCAAAAAGGGGCAGGAACGCGCCAGTATGCATAGGTGTGTATGGCTGTGCCTCTGCACCACCCCTAGGGGCCGCTGGCGCGCGTTTTCCCTCCTTCCCCTGCATTTCAGGGCCAAAAACTGCACATTTAAGGGCCATAACCTGCTCTTAACCAGGATCGCGTTAAGGTTAAAAGCAGGTTACAGCGAACCTTAACGTTTAAGAGCAGGTTCGTAAAAGCATGTTCGCGACCTGGTTTAACGGGCCTTGTTGGAACAAGCCTAGTTCGCACTTTTTTTGGCCCCGAACGCGAACGCGAACGGGCTAGCCCGTTGCGAACCATGTGACACACTGCTCCAGGGTCAATATACTATAGTGACGTTGAGACTGGAGCCCCATACTCTGCCAGTATGCCTCCCAAAAAGAACATATGGCAGATGGTGGATGGGTAATGAACGGAAATTTTTCAAAAGTTTTTTAGCCATAAGTCATAATCTTCTCAACCAATTTTGGCAAACTTTTTTTGATGAAAGCTCTGTGTCTGCTGCGTCCGTTGAGCACACTCACGGCTTTGTATCATGCACAAAATTTATGGCATCTATTCATATTTTTAAAATCCGTAATAGGGTTGTCCATAGCTAAGAGGGGACCATGCTTCCGCTCTGCTCGCACGGCCCCAATTTTTGTACATTTAAAGTTGAGGAAATATCTGATACCATTGGCAAGCCGAAAGCAAAGCTCTTTTCTCCCAAAAATTGACTGTCCTGAGTGTAAAGCCAAGGAAATTTTCCTGCTACTAATGGAATCTGCTGTGTCATCTGTATTTTGTTTGAGCGTGCATGAAAAGAGCTTTGGAACTGCATGCGAAAACAAAATGCAAATGCCCCACAGGCAGATCCCATTAGTAGCAGGAAAATTTCCTTGGCTTCTCACTCGGGGCAGTCGAATTTTGGGAGAAAAGGCTTTGCTTTCGGCTCATGGTATCAGATATATTATCTTGTTTGACCTCAAAATAATAAAATTTACAGCAAAAGATTTTACAAGAATTAATTGTTCATTCGCGTCGATTAATAGCGCATAAATGTGTTTGAAAACCATTTTACGGCGGACTAAGACGTAAAAGAGCTAATATTCCGTGTGCTTTAGATTTGCTTGTAGAATGGATGTTTGAATTTTGTGCAAACTCCTGATTCGCATTATCCGCATAATTAACCCTTCCATCGTTTCACAGCTCCTCTGTTAGAGGGGTGCCAATAATGCTTCAACTTGTGCTGGCCCTCTTATTGGCTGTCTCCGCCATAGATGGAACATGTTTTGACATTTTATACTACCTGCTCACAATTTTCGCAGTTAAATTCTTTCAAGGTCCAATAAGAGTGAGAAATGAGCTGGTTTCTCAAACTTTCATCCGCATAAACTATACAAGAAACAACATAATGCGAACTGGAATGATTTACGCGCGCAATGCTTGGTATGCTTATATTGTGGACCACCTATCCCACGTCTTCTTTCAACGGGTTCGAGCTAGCCTTGTATTGCCCTTTAATTTTTTCAAGAAGCACATTTGTAGCAAGGCGGCTTCGATTTTGGAATGCTTCAAGTAAATTGCAATCGCCAGTCTAAACGTATCCGTTGCACCTCTTTGCCAAACTGTGGATGCTTTTGGACAGGAAATTAACTTCCATAATGAACGAAATAATTAATTGAATTTGTTGCTGTCAATTGCGATTCAGAGCAACTCATATTCATCTGAGTTTCAGTTTCTACCAACAAGAAAGATTGAAAGCTAAACACGACTAAAATGCTACAACATGCACAGCTTATGAAACACATATATACCTGCATAGCAACCATTATATGTTGAAAATTGATTTAAAACTATTGTGGCTATAGCCACAACAATTTTTAAATATAGATGGGTTAAAATGTCAAATATAAATTAAAAAATATATTTTTAGTATTTATTTTTAAAATTTTTATAGCAAAATGCCACGACTTAATTTAAAATTTTATATGTAACATTTTTTAATTTTTGAAAATTGTCATAGCAAAATGCCAAGACTTATTTAAAAATTGCAAATTTTATATCTAAATTTTTTTTATTTTTGAAACATCAGAGCACGATGATTGCCATGATCTAATATTCATAAATGGTTGATTGCTCATTCATAATTTCAGCTGGCGCCCACTTTATTTGAAAATTATTATCGGGCGCATTACTATTGCGATAGCCAAGATTCCAATTCGGTAGGTTTTGTGCTAGTGGAGTGCTTTTAGTTTTTGACACGGATAAAAAGTTTATTGACAGAAATGTGAAATGTATTTGTTGCTTTTTTTGCTAATGCATTTTAGATAAACATTTCGATTGATATCAGAAGGAAGTTCTATTGGCAAACATGGAAAAATAAATATAAAAAAACAAAAGAGCTCCAAATATGCACTCAGGTCGGTTCTATGTCAGTTCGCACCCGTGATAGTTTGCACTCGACATTTCGCACAAAACCCTTTGCACCCGCGATATTTCGCACCCAGACCCTTCGCACCCGGCATTTCACACCAAATTCAAATTCGATTTAGCAAATTACAGCCATAAATCTAATGTACCCCATTTCATAGAATTCTGTCAGATCCTGGAACAATGAGTGCATAAATGATAATGATTTGAATTGAGCCTGTGAAATGTCTTAAATTAAACAAAGTATCAGAACAACCCTCTCAAGTCTCCAAAAAAAATGAATCAAGAAACAATCTGAAATAACCAATCAATTAAAAATGAAAATTGATTAAGAATAAATAATAAATACCCTTTTATAGTAAAAATGCATGGAAAAAGGGTGCCAAGGGTTGGGGTTAACTGTCAGGTGCAAACTATCGCGGGAGCGAACTGTCTTGACACCCTATCCGGCACTCTATCCCACCAGCTCTCCGGAGCCACTAGGCAAACGAGTGCCCTGTAAATATGCCTACAAAGCTTTGGTTAACTTGTCTTTTATTTGGTTTTGCAACGTGAATATGATGGGGAATAGGATAAAGATTATGTGCAGAGTATAAAACAAGTATATGGCGCAAAGCGTAATAGGTGACCGTGAAGCACACCACCTTCCAGCTTACAATATGAATGCATGGAATTTTGTCACTCCAAAGGGCAAGTCTGTGGTTTCTCACCCAGATTTGGAATCGTTATGTACGAATTGTGAATCAAAAAACCAAAGTCCTCTGTTCAATTCTCAGCCGTTCAGCTGTTACTGATTATTAATGCCATTGCCATGCATGAAAGTTTGTCACTCAAGAGGGTAAGTCTGTGGTTTCTCAACCATTAACGAAAAGAAGCATAGACCGGAATCGCTATTTCACGACTTTGTGACAAAAAACTCACGTCGTCTGTGCAATTCTCAAAGATTAATAGGTGCTACATCGCAAAATCTGTATATTGCCATTTTCAGATATTTCTACCCAAAAAAGTAATGTTTCAAATGCTCGGAAACCAGTTCCACCCCTCCCAAAATCTTCCTAAAATAGCATTACCTTTCAGGAAAAAAAAGTTTGTCCCAAATCCCGTCTAAGAATTCGCCCGTGGACAGCATTTCCACAGATCCTCAAGCATGTTTCATCGATGAAAACAATTGATGCTCTCTGTGCGTCTAGAATTTTCCTCATTCCTCTGCCCATCTTCCGAGTAGTTCGGAGTTTAGCCTGATGCTATAACCTAGGCAAAAATGAGCAAAAAATGTTTTGTCTCTAAATTCAAACGCAATGCCCAAAAACTCAAAAAACTAACTCAGTTACACCTAAAAATATCAATTTTACCCTATGTATTGCGATTTAATTCAAGATAATATGATGCTGAAATTGGCTAATTTTCAGCTTAAAATGACCATAAATTAAGACAGTTTAAATTGTTATATTTCCAATTAATGGCTATAAAAAAGGTATTTTAGGTGTATCTGAGTTAGTTCTTTGAGTTTTAGGCATTGCGTTTGAATTTCAAGACAAAAGAAATTTTGCTCATTTTTGCCTATGTTATAGCATAGGGCTAAACTCGGACTTGCTGTCAAAAATGGGCCCAGTTGAGGAAAATTTGAGACACAACCATTGATGTTTTGGCATCAAAACATGCCTAAGGATTAGATTGAGCAAACCTGAAAAGGAATTGGGTTTATATATTGCTTTTTTGATGAGCAGGACGTTTTTTAGTGCAAAAATTTTACCACAGCTGAAGCGTCCTATGTTATAACATAGGGCATTTTTGGAGGTGACTGAGTTCGAAAGGCTGTAACTCCTATCTGCTTCCATTGTTACATACAAAATGGGTATCAATATGTTCCAAATAATGTGTACAATTTGAAAATGAGGTGCATTGGGGTGCATTTAACCAAAATTTTTGTGAAAATTGAAAAAATATCGCTTTTTTTGAAAATGCGAAATCTGTGAAATTGACCTTACTTGGGTCATATTTTACAAAAATCACCTAAACACGGCTGACATTTTGACAGAAACTTACTTGTTAGGTCCTTAGGTTGACAATGGTATGCGGTAGTTGGGTATTGAATGGATTTTAGCTGTGCTTGGAAGCCAAATTTGTCAGAAACTCAGATTTTGCCAAAATGGACTAAATTTTTTGACTCTGTTGACATTTTTGACCATATCTCCAGTTAGGAACGGTCTTTTTCTAAAATTCCAACGGGAGGGTAATCGCAAATGACCTCTCTATCATCCTGGGTTATCATCTTGGGACACTTGGAAAATCGACTTTTCCAGCTATATTTGACCCATTACATAAAGGAGCATGAGCATCAGCAGGTCGAAGTAGGAGGCAAAGGTGGACAACACCTTCCTCTTTGTGCCCGGTTGGTGCTCCTTGGGTGCGGGAGGGGCAATGCTCAGTGTGTCAGCGATGGAGTCGTAGCCAATGCCAAGGAACTTCTGGTCTTCATCCTTCCCTCTCTCCCGGTTGGTGAGTTTCCGATTGAAGTCAGGGGAGTTGGAGGAGAATTCCCAAAGGTTCATGCCAGCCTTGGCAAACATCTGGACAGCTTCCCTCTTTTTCCTTATTTGACCCATTACATAAAGGAGCCATGAGCATCAGCAGGTCGAAGTAGGAGGCAAAGGTGGACAACACCTTCCTCTTCGTGCCTGGTTGGTGCCCCTTGGGTGCGGAAGGGGCAATGCTCAGTGTGTCAGCGATGGAGTCGTGGCCGATGCCAAGGATCTTCTGGTCTTCATCCTTCCCTCTCTCCCGGTTGGTGAGTTTCCGATTGAAGTCAGGGGAGTTGGAGGAAAATTCCCAAAGGTTCATGCCAGCCTCGGCAAACATCTGGACAGCTTCCCTCTTCTTCCGCTCAGCCTCGATGGGATCCTTGGTGGCAAAGGCAATGTTGTCGATGTAGGTGAGCTCCTTGAGCTCTTTGGCAAGGGGGCTGTTGTACTGGGCAAGGTGGGTATCTATGACCACCTGGAGGACCACTGGGCTGGATTTGAAGCTGAAGCCACAGACTGGATGTTCTCCCGGTTGGGTGGCAGCATGGGATCCTTGACCCAGAAGAAGCGGGTGAGGTCTCGGTGTTCTGGGAGGAGGCTGATCTGCAGGAACGCCTTCTCCAGGTTGCCGACCACCAGGATCTCAGGGAAGTGGGAGTGTATCAAGATGCCGGTGAGGGACTTGAGCAGCTGTGGTCCCGTCTCCAGTAGATCGTTGAAGGTGTCCTTGTCGGCAATGTGAGTCATGGGGTCCAGCATGGGGTGGCACTTGGTGTGTTGGGATGAGGCCTTGATGATGGGGAAGCAGGGGAGGTAGAAGGTCTTCCCTCTTTCCTCAGTGTCTTCCCAGTGTGGATGACCTCGGTGTAGCCAGCGTCCACCTGGTCAGTGATGGCCTTGAGGAAGGCTTGAAGTTGGCCTTCCCATTTGGAGAGGGTGTTGTAGGCCAAGCCAAGCTGGTTGAGGGCATTGTCTTGGCAGATGTGGGGGTGTTCAGGGAAGCCATCAATGAAAGGGAAGGGAGCAATGTAGCATCTGTCCTCCATCCTGAGCATACTCTGAAATCATGGTACTCCTGGAGCTCTTGGATGGTGGCAGCATTGATGAGTATGGTTGCTTTCCTCTTCCAGACTCTATCAATGTTGCAGTGCTGAGGAGGAGGTCTCCGATTGGAGCTCTGATCACCATGAGGGAGCAGCTGATTGGGATGATCTGCTGGCAGGCCTCGGCTAGCATGAGCCCAGTGATGATGTGTCCGAAGATGATGTGGAGCAAGTGCCTTCGCGGGGTGGCATGTTTTTGATGAAGGGGTGTCACTCCTTGATGTTGTCCCACTCATCCTGACTGAAGGTAGCTTCGGTGCAGAGTGGGGGGCAGGTCTTGTCCATCACCCATGCCTCGGCCTCAAAACTGTAGCCATTGGCAGTGGTGAGGTGGATGAGGATGTGATCCATGGCGATGGGTTGTTGGGTCTTCTCAGTGTTGTCATGTTTGCGAATGGCCCCCCCGTTCGGGTTCGGGTTCGGGTTCACAGCCATTTTTAGCGTTCAAACATGCTTTTTGCGAACAGGGCCAGAAGGCAGCTCAAACGGGGCCATGTTTGCACATGTTTGCGAACGGGGTCGCGAACGGGGTCAAGCAGTAATTGCCCCATTTTGAAGGTGCGAATTATGTCCCAGTCCCAAAACTTTAGTGTGCAAAATATTTTTTTACTATTATTATCATTAATAAACGATTGAGGAGGGTTATTTTGTTCAGAATTACATGATTTTTTATCAAAATGCATTGTTATATAAAGTAAATCGATAGATGTATCATGAATTATCTTTTTTGTTGAATATATACAATTGTGTTAATTATTTAGAAGTTTACATTACATTTTAATCATTTTATTAAAACGTGTCACAATTCACAACAGTTCATTACTTGATATGTTACTTTAATTATATTTTTTAATGTGTTGTTTTAATTCGCCATTAATTTTACAAAAAGTTAATTTTTGAACTGCCGCCTAGGACTAGGCCCGAGAGGCAGTACTAAGGATTCACCTGTATTTGACCTTTGAGGCTATATATATACCTATGTAAACATGAAATTCTCAATGGTTTCTCAACTGAATTGGTCCATTTTTTCAGAGGATGTTGGGTAAGTTGGCCGCATGAAGCTCTGATTTTGGAACTTGGTGGAAATAATTTGTTTTTGGCCATTTCCAGTGTTTACTTGTTCTGATTTTGGGGCCCAATAGGTAAATGTTGACGCAGAACACGAATCTGGTCTTAAAATTGGATTTTTTTAATTTTACACAACTCTATGAGCCTGATGTTTCAAAAACCGAAATTGAATTTCGGACGTTTTCTCTGATAAACAGCTATATTTTTGGGGCCCAATAGGTAAATTTTGAGGCGGAACACAAATCTAGCCATAAAAATGGCAATTTTCCCGGCTGACTGACACCTGGTTTCCCCCCATGAGATAACCCTCCATGGTGGGGGGTAATGGCCATGGGGGGGGGACCAGGCGTGAGCCATTTTCCCAATGTTACACAAATACAGTAGCCTGATATTTAAAAAACCAAAATTGATATTTTGACATTTTCCCTAATAAATCGCTTTAACTTTGGGCTTTAATTCAAGGCAGTCCTATGTATCAATTTCTAAGTTATATGGCAAGAGACATGTGGAGAAATCCTTGGCTTGTCCAGGTGGATAATAATAATCCATAATGTGGATTTCTCTCTTCATGGGGCATTAATGATTTTACAGTGTCAGCTCCATTCCAGGGCCCAAGACATTGCCTCATCTACCGTACAGTCCGTACTGCATGCCCTGGAGATGCCCCTCAACGTGTCTGTTCAAAATATGCCATTTCCAGGCGTTTTTAGGCAAAAATATGAATAATTAGGGCATGTTCGCAAAAAATACCCATGCTTGACCATGTTAGGTTCGAACATGCTCCGTTTGAGGATTTTAGGGTTTGCATTTGCGAACCTGCTTTGCGAATGAGCCCCCAGTTTGGGTTCGCACATTTTGACCCATGTTTGACATCACTGGGTCTTCTGCCCAAAGGAGCAGGTGGAGATGATGTGGGTTCCTAGGCGAGGGAGGCCCATGTAGTTGGCTACCAACTTCTTGATTGCTGTTATCTGGGACCCAGTGTCCAGTAGGCAGGTGGTTGGGATGCCAATCTTTGATCCCGGGTACTGCTCCAGGTGGGTGGGGAAGGTGAGCATGATGGGTTGTAGCTTGCTTCCTTCATCGGCCGTGGCAGTCATGAAGTTGAGGTTTGTGTTGGCGTCCTTTTTGTGGTGGTGTGTGTTACTCCTCTTCCTCTGTGGTAAGCAGGAGGGCGTCCATGGTCAGCTGCACTCTTGGCTCTGTTGGCTGCTGGATGGCTTGGTGTTGCGGTTCTTGTCTCAAGAACCACTGCACTGCACTCCTGCCACCATGGTAAGCGCAACTGCCCAAGCAAGAACCACTGTCACCACTGTGGACAGGCTTACCACACAGCCCTCCATCCCCCAGAGCGGGGGACACCAGCAAGGAGGGAGATGGTGAAGAAGGAGCCGACCAAGTCTGGTGCCCCTGCGGCCGCCAAGGCAGATGCCCCGGATGCTGAGGGCACCACATCCTGCCCACCTTCAAGGCCACATTTGAGGCCAAGCGCCGTCTCTGTCAAGGGCATCCTCGACTCCACATCCTCCTTCTCCTGGCTCTGGCTTGATGTTGCCCGACAGCTCAAGCTCCACCTCCTCCCACCTGAGCAGGTGGACCTCGTGTATGCTGGCACCCAGCACCCCATATGACTCTGCACCCAGCCAGCCCTGGTTCAGGTGTGGGGCAAGGGAGGCAAGGTCATCGTGCTCAAGGCCTACACAGCCAACAGTGTCTGTGCCGAGTTCTCCATTGGGGGCTTCCAGCTGCAACCTGGCCTACTCCATGACATCAACCCCGCTGAGGTCACCAACCTGCCCACTGCCAGGGTCCAGCCCTTCTGGACGGACCTCCTCATCGGCGCCAATGCATGGTCCGCCACCCCGGCACAGCAGCCGGTTACAGCACCCAACCTGTTTGCTGCCCCAGCCTTTCAGCCAGCCCCAGCACCCTTCCAGCCAGCCCCAGCACCCTTCCAGCCAGCCTTCATGGCACCCCCGCCGCAGGCCTACAACCACAATGCCCCAGCCCCTGTGCCCCAGGCATGGCAGCCGGGTGTGTTCTACAAGTCAGCTGCCACTGCAGCACCACTGCCGGCCAGCCCCTATGTGGGGACCACCCTGCCGCTGGTGCAGGAAGCTCCCTGGGGCCCCACCACGCCCCAGCCTCCAAACCCTGGGGGCCCTCTGCTGGCTGTGCCA
This sequence comes from Ptycholaimellus sp. GST1_10, assembly GCA_030248095.1. NCBI lineage: Eukaryota > Metazoa > Nematoda > Chromadorea > Chromadorida > Chromadoridae > Ptycholaimellus > Ptycholaimellus sp. GST1_10. The sequence continues at coordinate 28,064 of JASANA010004210.1, forward strand.
CCACCACAGCCGCCTCCTGGAGTGCTGCCGCCGCAGCCCCCTGGCCAGGGGCCAGCGCTGCCTCCCGGACCAGGGCACCCAATACTGCCCAACCCCTATCCCGCCTACTTCCCACAAGCACAGTGGCCAGGGTACGGGGCGGGGTATGGATTGGGTCATGCCCCACACTACAGCCTGCCAAAGATCAAGCACAAGGCAGAGACGTTTGCTGGCTCCAACGTGACAAAGTACCCAGTCGAGCCAAGTCCAAGATCACCCGTCTGGACCCAAACACCCTGGGCAACTTTTGCCACGCCCTCATGGCCCTGGATGCCAACTACCAGCGCGCCGACCTCCTCAAGACCGCCCTCTTCCAGCATGGAGGCCCTCGCGGATGGCCTCTCCAAGATCCTGGACCAGCTCCGGGCTGCTGGCATCCCCGATGGCACCAGCAACGCCTATGCCTACTCCGTCTTCTCCAAGCTCCCCTCCGGCCTCGTGCTTGACATCCAATGCAACTGGGCCTGACAAGGTAAGGAACCAGTGCCCTCCATCCCCAAGCTGATCGTCAACCTACACTCCAAGGTCAACCTGCTGCGCCATCATGGGGGCCCTGGCTGGACAATGGCAACGCGGGTGGGTGCAACGTTTGTCGCAGGTGGACGAGCAAAGGAGGTGGGCCCAAAAAATCTGAAACAGAGCTCAGCAAAGGCAAAAGCCGGCACCCAACCAGAAACAAAGGGGGAGGGATGGCGTAAGCCATCCCATCCCCAGGTCTGCCCCTTCTGCATGGAGTCTGGCCACAGAGCGATCGGCTGCAAGAAGGTCGCCATGCTGGAGGAGTGCAAGGCCAAGGTGGAGGCCAACAAGTGCTGCTACAACTGCCTCTCCTGCCACCATGGTAAGCGAGACTGCCCAAGCAAGAACCACTGTCACCGCTGTGGACAGGCTTACCACACAGCCCTCCATCCCCCAGAGCAGGAGACGCCAGCAAGGAGGGAGATGGTGAAGAAGGAGCCGACCAAGTCTGGTGCCCCCGCGGCCGCCAAGGCAGACGCCCTGGATGCCGAGGGCACCCCCATCCTGCCCACCTTCGAGGCCACCTTCGAGGCCAAGTGCCATCTCCATCAAGGGCATCCTCGACTCCACGTCCTCCTTCTCCTGGCTCCAGCTTGATGTTGCCTGGCAACTCAAGTTCAGCCTTCTGCTGCCCGAGCAGGTGGACCTGGTGTATGCCGGCGCCCAACACCCCATCTTGCTCCGCACCCAACCAGCCCTGGTTCAGGTGTGGGGCAAGGGAGGCAAGGTCATCATGCTCAAGGCCTACATTGGGTTCTCCATTGGGGGCTTCCAGCTGCAACCTGGCCTACTCCATGACATCAACCCCGCTGAGGTCACCAACCTGCCCACTGCCAAGGCCCAGCCCTTCTGGATGGACCTCCTCATCGGCGCCAATGCATGTAATGCCTTTGTTGGTGCCTTCTGCCCCTGCTCCAAAGTCACTCCTCTCCTCACTGCCTACCAGTCCTGCCTAGTGGTGGTGCTGAATGGCTACACGGAGGCGGATGAGCTCAGCAATGGCCATGGCGGCCATGACCAGCTCTGCCTCTTTTCCCACGCCCAGCCGATCACCTTCCAGCAGCTGCTGCATCGCCAGACAGAGCTGGAGAGTGTCGGCTTCAAGGCAGAGGCCGGCAGCACAGCAACGGTGAACAACAAGTGGATGGAGAAGCTGATCAATGAGCTCATCAGGGGCGAGGATGACTCCTTCACAGTGCCACTGCCCTTCCGCGCTGATGCTGGTGCCCTTGCCCACAACTTAGGCCAGGCCTTCTCAAGGGCTCAGAAGACCCACGTGTGCCTCTCCAAGGAAGAATGCAAGGCCTACTACATGGAGTTTGAGTCACAGGCCAAGGAGGGCATCATCGAGCCCATCATGAAGCCCACTGAGACAGGTCACCTCATTCATCATCTCCCTCATTTTAAGGCGCCAGAGTTGAAGAAGGTGTGTCTGGTCATGGATGCCTCCTCGCACTGTGGCACACTGCTTCGCAGCCTCAATGACATGATCAACCCCGGTCCAAACCTGCTCGCCAACCTGCATGCGATCCAGCTGCTGCTCTGCGCAGGCCAGTTCACCTTCACAGCCAACCTCAAGTCCGCCTTCTACACCATGAAAGTGCGGGAGGACCTCAAGGATGCTCTGAGGATTGTCCTGCCAAAATACAAGGACAAGCTGCTCAGCGACCAGAACTACCAAGTCTGGCACTACACATGAGTAATCATGGGCTGCTTGGCAAGCCCGTGGTTCCTCCCAGGTGTGCATCCGGAAGCTGGTGCAAGACAGCCTGGATGCCAACAAGACCTTTGGCCTCACCTGCCAATAGATCAAGGCCATCCCCGGATGCACCTACGCCGACAACATCATATGACCCTTCCCCAATGTGGCAAAAGGTCTGTGCATGACTTACAGCCTCATCTGGCTCTTTGCCACCAGCGGCTTCATCTTACACAAGTTCAGCTCCAACTGCCCTGCGCTGCTCAAGGGGCTCCAGCCAGACCAGTGCCTGCCACCTGACAGCCTCCTCTCTGTCCTTGGCATCAACTGGAACGTTCGCAAGGACTCCATTGCCGTCCATCCCATCCAGCTTGCTGAAATCCCCGACCATCTGATGGTCCATCAGCTCAGCTTGGCAATGGCCCGCACATATGACGCCTACTGCCTAGCAACACCGGTGATGCTCAAGGGGGCGCCAGCTTGTCCACGCTGCACATCTCATCTGCAAGACCTGGGACTTGCTCATTCTGGAGGCGGTTGGGGAGGCCTGGAAGGGCTACCGTGCCAACCTGGCCACCATCTCCAACTACCCTGTGCCCCGCCTTGCCTTCCCCAGCACCACCGCCACCCTTGCAGCCTTCAGCAATGCCAATCCAGATGCCTATGGCTTCGCAATCTTTGCCATTGGCTCCACCTGCCCTCCTGATCCTGCACCTCCATGGGAGCAACTGCCACAGCCCTGTCAGTGCAGTGCTGGGCATCCTCCATGCGTCAGTTCTGGGTGCCAGGTGGGTACTGGACGAGATGGTAGCCCGGATCTGCCGCTGATGCCAGCCATGTTGGCTCTCCAAGGCTGTTTTGCCCCTGCTGCTCTCCCTTGCGGGCTCACTGCTCAGAAGCGCCTCATGGTTGAGCAGCCACCCTTCAGTCTCCATCCTCATTGACCAACTTGGACCATTCCTCACCTACAACAAGAAGCATGGTACAGAGTCCAAGCAATGGCGTGCTCCTGATCACCTGTGCCATGATGAGCAGGGTCCACCTGGAGGTCCTTTCCAATTTCAGCTCCAAGGTCCCCTTGCACTGCCCTCAAGCACTTGAGGGCAGCGCAGGGGGCTCACTGAGGGCACCATATGGTTGGACAAGGTGACCGCATTCAACGCTGCTGCCAAGCAGCTACGAGGCTACCTGCACCTGACTGGGGCCGAGCTGGACCTGTCAGAGTTTGCTGCCCGCCATCCCATCAACTTCTGCTTCTGCCCCATCTGAGTGCCCTGGCACCACAGAGCAGTGGAGCGGTTGGTGGGCATTGTCAAGAGCTGCCTGTGACTGATGCTGTGGAACCAGCGCTTGTCTGACAAGGCATTCCACACCCTTGCCTGCCGCATCAAGTCCATCCTGAACAACCACCTGCTCTGCCCGCTGATTGCCGCCACCAATGACTTCCGTTTATTGATACGGGCCTCCATCCTGATGCCTGACATGGACTGCAAGCCATTCCACGAAGGCACCGCCTTTGAGAAAGGCCTCCATCATCTACTTGCCAGCCAACAGGCGGCCGCCGTCGAGTTCCGCCACTTCTTTGCCACTGAGTACCTTGGTTACCTCTGGTCCCTGCACCTCGCCGAGGCCACCCACTGATGAGTCAGGCCTGTGGACCTGCTGCTGCCTGAGATGCCCTGCCTGCTGGAGGACCTGATGCCATGCCACCAGTGGAAGATTGTCCGCGTTGTCAGCACCTTCCCCAACACCCTCGGCAACGTCCGCACCGCCAAATTCATTGACGCAATGGCTACATGGCCTGGCGTTTGCTTGCACACTTGCTGCCGACAAATGCCTTGCCCTCTGTTGCAGCCAGGGATTTAGGTGACGGTCTCCAGCCTTCTGAGCTCAACTCCTTCGGCTCAAGTATCCAGGGTGTGGGAGCTGGACCTGAGCAAGCCCGCGGTGGTGGACGTTGAGGAGGCAGGATGCGTGCGCAGTGTGATGCTGGTGAGGATGGGCATGGGGATGAGGAGCCCAACCCCGTCAAGTCCGTTGCTTAATAGGTCAGCACTTCCGGCTGTTGCAATGGGCCTCCACTCATTGCTCAGCCTCTTCTTTTGGTTCCCCACTTCCAACCCTCACCCCCCTGCCTGCTGAACTGCAGCAATGAGCAGACAAGTGCGACAGGAGTCTTTGCTCTGTGTTGGCTGCGCAAGTGGTGCACTCATCGTTTGCCAGCCCCTCTTTCCTACCCCTTCCCCTGCCGACCATCTCTCTTTCTCTCTTCCTCTCCCCTCCCCCATTCCCACACCCCAATACCCCTTCTCTTCGCCCTGTGCGAGCAGCAAGGAGAAAGCCCAGCTTAGCACCACGCTGGTGGCCCCTTTGAGGGAGGCTACTTAGTGGCCCTTGGAAACCTGCTGCAGGGCATGGCCTGCCGTTCGCACATTTCCTTCAACCTCTTCCATTCCTCCTTCAACCAGTACTCCCGTTTCACCCAGTCCCATTTAGCCCACTGACATGCTTAGGCAAATATGCTAGTCTTTTTGCTACTCTTTTCTTGCTGCGGGAGCCCATCTAGCCTCACATATTTATTTTGAGTCAGAGATCAGGAATTAGCCAATTTTGCTGCATTTATCGCAATTTCAGAAATTTCGGTTGATGCACCTTCTCCAGTAGCAAGTCAAAGGACATAGGAATAACCAGCCATTTCTTAGTTCTTCTCAATTCTAGCCTCCTGCCATTTATCTATGCCTTATCCAAATGCAATATGCCGTCAAGAATATGCTGTGAATCTTGCCCGATCTCAGGTGCTCCTTTTCCCCACGAGCTTTGTCCAACCCGCCTGCCTAGTCATTGTGTGCTCTGGGCCAAGATTGACCAGCCTTTTGTGATTGGCCATTGGCTGCCCTATTACGGCCTCTAGGCCAGCATGCTGTATCCTGGCCTCAGGAGGCCATCTTGCTGCAGGAGCTTGTCCCATTTGACTTGCTTGCCTTGCTTGCCATCCTGGCCAGAGCTCCCGGCCCCTCCTTCAGAAAGAACAACATTCTTCCTGGCTGCACTCAGTGTCAATGTAGCCTCCGCTGAATCTGTTAAGCGTCGAGCAGACCCTGGCCTATTCAGTAGCGTGGAGCTGTGGCTGCCTGATCTACTGTGGGATGCTGAGCGTCTACGGGGTGGAAGAGGAGTTGCTTGAAAGCAACTCATGAAAAAGCGGCTGCCTTGGAGCAGGGTTTTAAATGGGCTGACATTTAGCGGCATGCCCTCCAGGATCTCCTTCGAGACAGAAATGGCCACTGTACCCCTCAGCAATTGGGCCACCAAATCTGCTGCCTGTTCTGGGTTCAAACTCTCCACCTCCATAGATTGCTCCCCCTCAGTGGACTTTTCCGCCTCCAACACTGTTGAAGAACTCTGATCCTCTACTTAGGGCTCCTGATGGTCTATAGTATTCTCACTCTCCCCCTCTGGAGTAGCTGGGGTTGAAGAGAGGATAGGCGGGTGTAGAGGAGGTACAGGTGATGTGGCAGTGGGTTCAGGTGCTTCCTGCATCTGCGGTGTTGGGGTTGAGGAGGTGGATGGCATGGGTGAAACTAGCAGAGTCCAGCCCCTTTCTTCCTCCCAAAAATGGAATTACTGAAATTGTGAATCTCCGCTTCAGTGTTTTTCTCTCTTAGCTGGTTTCTTTATAATGCTTGTAATAAAGTTAGCTTGGGCATCAAGGTAATGAAATTTATTATTCATCTTATCATGAAACTAGCTTGGGCTCTAAGGCGATGAAATTAATTTTTAGACTCTTATCATGAAATTATACTTACAAAATTGTGAATGTCTAAAGAGCTAAGAGAGCCCAGAAAATTTAATCTACATTGGAACGATTGTTCAGATATAAGACTAAAAAACTAAACATTTATTAATATTGATAAGAAATATGCATTATAGCGAAAAATATTATTTAAAATATTATTTTTTTATATTTTGCTAGTTTTTTGTTTTTGGTACCAACATTACTTTTGCATGATGGAAATTTTGACTCAGAATATTTCTGCTAATCAATTAAACTTTTTCATGCTTTATTCTAACCTGCCACAAAACTGCAACATAACAATGGTGAACATTTTCTGGGCTCTCTTAGCTCTTTAGACATTCACAATTTTGTAAGTATAATTTCATGATAAGAGTCTAAAAATTAATTTCATCGCCTTAGAGCCCAAGCTAGTTTCATGATAAGATGAATAAAATAAATTTCATTACCTTGATGCCCAAGCTAACTTTATTACAAGCATTATAAAGAAACCAGCTAAGAGAGAAAAACACTGAAGCGGAGATTCACAATTTCAGTAGTTTCATCCAATTTGAACAGCCAAAGGCCAATAAAGAGCCTAATGCCCAATACCATGCATTGATGATGAGCGGCTTGTTCACCACAGCCTGGCAGAAGCCCATGAAGACAATGTGTGAGCAAATGGACAACAGATTCGTAATCTACGCCCCCAATTTACCTATATGGTGCGGTTATTGAGGCCAAAAACCCTTTAAAATGTCCCAAGACGAAGTTGATGATGAGCTGCTTGTACACCACAGCCTGGCAGAAGCCCATGAAGACAATGTGTAAGCAAATGGGCAAAAGATTCATTAATTTATGCCCCAATTTACCTATATGGTGATGTTATTCAGGCCAAAAACCCCTAAAATGCCCCAAGACGAAGTTGATGATGAGCTGCTTGTACACCATGGCCTGGTAGAAGCCCATGAAGACAATGTGTAAGCAAATGGACAAAAGATTCGTTATGCCCCAATTTACCTATATGGTGTGGTTATTGAGGCCAAAAACCCCCTTAAAATGCCCCAAGACGAAGTTGATGATGAGCTGCTTGTACACCACGGCCTGGTAGAAGCCCATGAAGACAATGTGTAAGCAAATGGACAAAAGATTCGTAATCTACGCCCCAATTTACCTATATGGTGCTGTTATTGAGGCCAAAAACCCTTTAAAATGCCCGAAGACGAAGTTGATGATGAGCTGCTTGTACACCATGGCCTGGTAGAAGCCCATGAAGACCAGATTTGCACCTATGGTTGTTTACTATCAAATCGTATCTATTTTTCGAGCCGGTTTCATATCTAGACTTAAAATTAACTTAAACCATCGCCACTGGGCAGCATATCATTTTTAGGATCATTACAGTGCACCCTATAAGTCAAAAATGGTCAAATTTTTTTTTTCAAAAATTCAATGTTTTATATACAGGTTTTGTGTATTTTTTTGCCAGAATACCAAATCTATCCTTGTTTTTTCCCTCCGAGCATCCTAAAAAAAATTATTCAAGATTTTCGATTTTTTTTTTGTAAGGGTCCCCCTTTACGTTCAATCGATTTTCCAACCTCAATTTCGGCATAAAGGAGGCCGAAAATCAAAATTCTGGAGGCACCATGCCACCCTCCAGGGTCGATATACTATAGTGACGTTGAGACTGGAGCCCCCAGATATTGCCAATCCCCATGCCGAGCAGAACGTACGGCGCACGGCGCACGGCGGACGGCGAACGGATAACGGACGGACACTTTTTAAAAAGTTTTTTGGCCATAACTTGCCCAATTCTCAACCAAATTTGGCAAATTTTTTTTTAAATTAAAGCTCTGTGTCTGCTGCGTCCATTGAGCCTACTCACAGCTCTTTAACATGCCCACGGAATTAATGGCATTGATTCATATTTCAAAAGCCGTAATAGGGTTGGTCCTTGGCTAAGAGGGGACTGTGCTTACGCTCCGCTCGCACAGCCCCAAT
>JASANA010004211.1:0-26260 GCA_030248095.1 Ptycholaimellus sp. GST1_10
GGCAGCAGCAGGCAGGAAGCCTGGGAAGCTTCCAGCAGCAGCAGGAAGCCTTAGCAGCCTCCAGCATCAGGTTGGAGGTCCGGGCATTCAGCAGTGGCAGATGGGAGACCTTGGCCACCAGCAGTAGTGAGTAGAAGGCATGGGCCACTAGCTGTGGCAGGTAGGAGGTCCTGAGCAGCTGGTGGCATCTGGAGAAGCTTGGGTGCCCTCCAACCAAGGTAGAAAGTCTCAGTGGCCTCCAGTGTTGTGCTGGAGGCTTGGGAGACTGGCAGTAGCAAGCAGAAGACCTGGCAGCCTTCAGCAGCATGTTGGAGGCCTGAGAAGCCGGTGACAGCTGGCAGGAGGCTCTGGCAGCCTCCAGTGGGCAGTAGGTCTGTCCATGCTTGCATGGCAAGTGGACTTGCTGGGAGAGAGCACTGGTTTCATAATGGCTCTGCATGGAAGATTGCCACTGTTCTTGTTGATCAGTAGCCACTTGTAATGCTGTCATCTGTTGCATTGCCAAAGTGGTGCTGGCTGAAGCTGAGCTGGCAGAAGGAGCTCTGGTTGGTCTAGATGCAACAGGTCCTCTCTGGTTGGTCTAGATGCAACAGGCGTAGGGGGTGAGGAGTGTAGGGATGGAGAGTGTAGCAGGAGCCGTTGCTGTGCTTTATGCCGGCAAAGACGCTGTCAATCTGTCAGTGCATCTACGTGCAGTAGCAGGGCTTGGCTTTCTGGTTCTGGTTCGGGTACTCTTCCCTCCCGGCGGCCAAAGAGATGGTGAGTGGGGGGTATGAAGGTGTGTAGGATATGTGACGCCAGTGATGCATGTCTAGGTGAAGTGATGGTTGGGCAAGCAAGGCTGGAGGGGCATGTTGGCCAGGCCCAAGATGGCAGAGTGCAGGAGGCTTTGAGCCTTCGGCTGAGCCATTTGGTAGGTGAATGGGTGGGCTCTGGCCATGCTATTAGTGGGACCAAGGGGTTGATGGAAGGATGACAGCATGAGATGGTGCTGCAGAATAAGCAGTTCTTGTTGCCTCGGTTGACGATGGGCCAGGCGGCAGCAAGGTGGAGTAGGTGGGTGCTGATTTGGTTGCCAGTGCAAATCATGAGGCCCAACACTGACTCTCAAGATGCGGCCGCTGTTTGGAGTCAAAAGAAGTGAGAAGGAAGAGATTTGCATGTCACTTGAAGTGCAAATCTGGTGGGTGACGAATTGGGGTTGGCAGCGCAATTTGTCGATGTCCAAGCGGAAGCTGTTGGGCAAGCCATCCAGGTTCCCGTAGGCGGAGTCCAGGGCTGGCATCATACTGAGGGGAAAGTATGATGCGGCCTGAAGGATTGACAGAGCCTGTGTCAGAATGTGGCGGCTTTGAAGAGGCCAAGCTGCATGACGCTGGGCTTGGTCATGAAGTGGCCAAAGTAGAAGATGATGGCGAAGCTGGACTCGGACTGCTTCATGCCAATGAGCATGTTGGGCAGGAATCAGAACTGCAGTTGTGCAGAGCGAAGCTCTGGGGCCAATTCGGCAAGAATGGTTCAGTGTCGCTTAAGTACTGGACACGCAGTTGCGTGTCGGGGTCGGTGTCGGTGTCGGGGTCAGTGTTTTCCCTCTGCACCTGACCCCAATTCGGCAACAACGTGTCAGTGTTGGGGGTCGACCCGAGGTTGGGTGTTTTCTGACCCTGCCCCCTACCAGGGTTGGACTGAGTGACACCCAACTTCTAGACATGATTACAGGGCCATGGTATGTCATAAATTGACCAAATAAGCTGATGTATAGGTAACTTTGGACCAGGAATCTATGTCTGATGTTATTTTTGAGCAAAAATTAGCAAAAAGTGATAATAAATAAATATATATGGATCCAATTTTTTTAACGTTTTTCATAATATTAGGCCATTTTTTTCATTCATCGTCAACCTCATTTTTTATTGTTTTTGGACAAACATTCACAATGCTGATAATATTGAGGATATTAAGACAGCTTTACTGAGAAGGTCCAAAGTCTGTTCCCCCCACCCCCCCCCCCAAGATTTTACCTATACCCACACTCCCTGTGCTAATGCAGCCCATAGTTGATACGGCAGTCTAAACAGGCATAGCTACAGGTAAAATTAAAACAAAGTAAAACAAAAGTTTTCATTTGTAAACTTATGGAAGTAAAACTAGTTTTATTTGCCTGTAGGTAAAACTATTTTGCCTCTGACTAAGGTAAAATAAAATTAAACCTCTTCAGTTTTTGTTTTACCTATTAAAGTAACTTTTTCTTTATTTTAGAACATAATCATTTTGCCTCTCACCTCTGCGCGCACCTATTGGCGATAGCCAATAATACCTTGTCAAAAACTAAAATTGTACAAATATCCTATAATTTATCAATAACTGAATTTTCAATGTTGAAATTCCGAAAAAGTACATATTACATTTACAAATGTGCAAATAAGCTATCTCAAGTCTATGATATCCTGTAACAAAAGGGAAAACGAGCAAATTCCTTGCCGAATTGAGGTTGAAAAACCCATAGTTAGTGGTTGCAAAACCCACAACTGCGTGTCACTTGCCGAATAGGGGTTGACACGAAACATGGTGTTACGTGTTTTCCGGCCCATAACACCGTGTTTTAGCCCCAATTCGGCAAGGATTTGACCCGTTCTTGCCAAATTGGCCCCTGGAGGCCAGCAATCTGTAGCTAGAGGCGGGCAAAAGGGGGCAGTGGATGGGTTAGGTGCTGTGCTTGATGCGGAATGTGCCGGTGGCCTTGTCATTGAAGGCGGGCAAGAAGCGGCAGCAGTCGCAGCAGATGCCACCCAGGATGTCTGGCTTGCCGTAGCTGAAGCTGAGCAGGCAGGAGGAGCTCTGGTTGGTCTAGATGCAACAGGTTGGTCTAGATGTAACAGGTCCTCCTTGAGGCCATTGGTTGGTCTAGATGCAGCAGGTTGGTCTAGATGCAACAGTTCCTCCTTGAGGCTGTCCACGAAGTGGCTGTGGAAGCTGCAGTAGTAGTCCAGGAAGACGCGCAGTCTTCTGATGGTCAGAAGAGTTGAGCAGACTCTTCTGGCCGTTGGTGAGCAGACTGGAGAGCTTGGCATTCAGGAAGTGGCAGAGGGTAGAGTGGAGCATGTCCATGATTTCGTGCTTCATGATGCCGATGCAGACCAGCTTGGCAATCAGGAAGTGGCGGAAGGCGCAGTGGACCGCGTCCATGAAGCCACGCCCCACGACGTTGATGAAGGCCAAGATGGCCACTTGTCTTTTGCAATTTCAAGTTTTAGCCAAACTGAGAATTTGCTAAAACTCAAAAAGGGAGGCGAAAGATAGCAGGTGATTGAGGCTGTCCTTGCCGTCTCCAGCGATGCTCCAATGTTTACAGAATCCGAAAGGATTTTGTAAATGGTGTTGGCCGGCGAAGATTGCAGCTGGCGGAGTTTGAGGCCAAGCCTGTGCTTGCCAGGAAGCCACTGCCATGCACCTTACGCACTGTCGAAACAGTCACAATATGCCGCACCAAACAGATCTCGAACAGTTTGTTTCCTCGAAGCACCCACTTGTAGGCTGTCAAAGCAGACGCCTGGTAGTCTGCGCTTGTTGGATCAGCCTCCTAGTTGGCTGCGAAGCAACTCCGAGCAACTCATGCTCGAATCAGCCGCCTGTTTGGCTGTGAAGCAGGCTTGAGGTAGCCTGCACTCATCCAGTTGGCCGCTTGTTTGGCTGCAAATCAGACTCGAAGTAGCCTGATGTTGTCAGCCACTTGGTTGGCTGCGAAGCAGGCTCAAAGTAGCCTGCGCTCGTCCAGTCAGCCGAGTGTTCAGCTGCGAGGCGGACTCCTAGTGGTCTGCACTGATGAAGTCAGCCACTTGTTTGGCTGCAAAGCAGGCTCGAAGTAGCCTGCACTTGTAGTTGGCCACCAGTTTGGCCGTGAAATGGACTCTTAGTAGTCTGCACTTGTCAAAGTCAGCCACCTGGTAGGCCTGTGCTGTTGCAAATTCTGTGCTCATCAGCGCAGAGTTCCATAGAACAAATTTGCTCTCCTCTGCATCCTCCTTCCATCCGTTGATGGCTCAAGGTGGCAAAAGGCGTACTAGGCCTTTGCAGAGTAACTAATGGGCTGCTGTGCCTCCAAAGAGAGAAGGAACGAGGGGCTTTGCCAGCCCTTCACGTGACGCCGCTCCCATGTTGGTTGTCCCAGCTATTGATTTCTGCCATTCTCCCGCTTCCTCAGCAAACGGGCAGAGTGTAGCAGGGCATGCCTTTGCAGTCTTCCTGCCTCCCCCCCATAAGGGTGAAAGAGAAGAGTAGCAATGAGGCTGAGTAGTTGTTGCCCGCTGGCTCCTAGTAGCTCTTAGGTGGGGCTTTCCGCAGGCATCTGAGTTCACAGTTCAATCTGCAGTTGGAGTCCACAGAGGAAGGCTGCTGTGAAGGAAGTGCTAGTGACAGATGCTGCATCGTTGCCATTTTCAGGTCTGCAGTTGGAGTCCACAGAGGAAGGCTGCTAGAGATGAGAAGCTTGGCAGTTGAGTTTTAGTCCTACTGTTTGTCAAATCCTGTCCGCAGTCGGAGTCCACAGAGGAAGGCTGCTGGAGGGGGATTGCAGGGACAGATTGACTCATGATTTAGTTGTTGCTGTTTGTCGCCTCCTGTTTGCAGTCAGAGTCCACAGAGGAAGGCTGTTGAAGCAAGAGTGCAGGGACAGTCTGAACTCCTGGTGGCCATAGGCCTGTGCCTGCCAAGTCAGGCCATGTAGACGGGGTGGCCATTGGCCTGTGTCTGGTTCATGTTGCAGTCGAAGGCAACCCGGTTGCCGCTGAGCTTGATGAACTAGGCCGTGTAGAAACAGATGGCTGTAGGCCTGTGCCAGTCACATTTCTGTTCCTTAGAACTGAAGAGCAGGGAAGAAATGTGCTGGCCATTGATGAATATTGACGCATCATTCTTTAGCGACCAATTGATTTGTGTAGAATGAGGAGAGGTCAATGGGCATCTTGAGGCTGTAGGCGGAGATCCTGATGCCGCAGCTGAAGCAGATTTGCACCATTGGAAGGGTCAGCAAATCTTAGTCAGATGAAGAGTAGAACCAAAGTTCTGTAGTTATCTTCTTTTATCCGTCTTTAGGATAATAGAAGCATTGATGAGGAGTTCACCACAGTATTTCATTAAAGTAAAACTTTAATGCTATAGTCGGCGATATCTTGAAAGGCAGAGTCGATGCTGCTCCTTTCAGGCCTCTTTGAAGGATGAAAGGAGGGAGACGGTTTGTAGGTGATTGTCGGTGTCCATCTGTACGCTGGCCAAGCTGTGCTTGCTGGAGCAGGTCTGGGCCTTTCTGGAGCTCCGCAAGGAGTGCTTGGGGGTAGATGAAGGGGGGTGTAGGAAGTGGTAGAGGACTGTCAGCATCCATATGTGTGCTGTCTGAGAGGCTCTGGCTGGAGAAGCTCTGCGCGCACTCGAGGCCAATCTTGGCCTGCCTCAGAGCAGAAGGGGGATTGAGGGTAGATGGAGGGTGTCATGAAGACTTGCGAAGTATGCCAGCAGTGACGTAGACAATGTTCTAATAGCAGCGATAGCAGACACTGGCCTTTGTCATCCATCCCTATGAGGAGTAGAAAGAGTGTTTGAGGATGTGTTGGGCAGTGATGTTGGCACATACGATGCGAGCGCTGCCCATCTGACTGTAGTCCTTCTAGGCCTTGGCCACCTGGCTCAGGCTCAGGTCCAGAGACAGGGGGCTCTTGGCCATGCTGAATAGAAGCGCTGGCCTGTAGGCTTAGGTTCCTGTTTGGGTACCCTTCTCTCTTGCCCGGCGGCGAAAGTAGAGACTGAGGTAAGAGAAGAATGAAAATGGATGCATTAGTCGGCAGTGCGAGAGGTGGGATGTCTAAGCTGGGCACGGCTTAGGCGCCTGTCGCACTGGAGGCTGTGAGGCTTTGAAGGGATGAATTTAGGTGGGCGTGTACATCGGGGGTGCACTGGGCAGACATGCAGGGCTTGCAAGGAGTGGGCGTCTTGTACAAGAGAGGCCGCTGGAGGGAGGGCTGCGAAGCTTTGTGGCCGTGCCTTTTAGGCATCGCAGAGTGATGTGGGCTTTCCAAGGGTGGTGAGAAAGTAGTACTTTCTCTGCGCTTCTTATGACTGGAACAGTTGGCCTAGTTGAATTGCACCAAGTTCTGAAGTTCGGGATGACAGTGTCTTGTCTGCTCAGGTTTATGTCGTTTCTTTAGGCCTGTGGGCAGTGGTTTGTAGCCGTGCAATTGCTTAGGTTGAATGCAGCAAAGAGTTTACGCAGCTCGGGATGACACTGAGCAATTGTTCATTCTGAACGCGGCGAAGATGTTGACGAAGCTCGGGATGACACTGAGCAATTGCTGCAGGTTAAGGGCTGGAAAGAAGTTGATGCAGCTTGGGATGATGCCGAGCAGGTTGCACTTATCGATGGCCATGATGAGTTTTCCACAGCTCGGGATGACGTTGGCAACTTGCTTGGGTTTACAGGCACTGAGTCTGAGAGGCAGGGGCAGAGTTGGAGGAGCTGCCAGAGCAGAGCTGTCCAAAGGCCACTCCAAAAGAGGCTTTGAAGAGTTACGTAAACTTTATGTTTAGCACCACTCTCACCTCCTTTTGGATTCGTCGAAAGAAGCATAGATAGAATTTGCATATCTCAATGGATAGTGCAAAGTCTGGCAGGCGGCGAATTGATTCGTCGGCGTGCTAGTGGAAGTGGAGCAGGAAGCCGTCCAGGTTTCCGTAGGCCTGGTACACCACCGACCTCTTACTGCTGAGCTGGGTAAGGAGGAGGGTGGAGGGCAGGAGACCTTTTGAGGTCTGGAGTGGACGCCTTCCAGGATGCGGAACTTCATGACACTGTACATGTTCATGCAGTTGCTGAAGTTGTTGCGGAAGCCGTCCAGTATTCCGTAGGCCGTGTACACCACCGACCTCTTACTGCTGGGTGCAGTAGGGAAGGAGGGTGATAGTGATGGCCTTTGTGGAATTGGAGAGACGTCTTCCTTGGCGGAGCTCCATGGCGCTGTGCGTGTACATGTAGCTGCTGGAGTAAAAAGCAACGCAGATACCAGACTGGTTCTGCTTGATGCCGGAGCAGAGGATAGGCAGCAAGCAGTGGCCGCAGTCGATCAGACGGATTCTGGAGGCCAGCTGATGTTGCTGATAGTGAGCTGGAAGTGGCAGGGGCCGCAGTTGAGGCTGTCCAGCATGCTGAACAGTTTGCAGTCCGCGACGTTCAGGTTTCAGTTGTGGTCATCCAGAAAGCCGCAGCGAAAGCAGCGGTAGGTGTCCAGGGGCTATGCTGTCTTCAAGGACGGGCAGAAGGAGGAGGGCGCAGGTTTTTGGAGGGCCCTTTGTGGTCGGCGTTGCTGTCGGAGCATACACAGAGGGCAAAGGCCTTGAAGGCGTTGGCACTTACAGTTGACGCTGCCAGATGGTGGCCGATTCTGAATCTGGCTGGTCTTCTCCAACAATGCTCAAAAGTTTACAAATCCGAAAGGATTTTGTAAATGGTGATTTCCAGCGAAGATTGCAGCAGGCAGCAGTGAGTTTGAAAACTGATCAGAGCCAATTTTCGAACTCAAGCAGCAAAGATGAAGCTTCGGCTGGATGTCTGGCGGCTGCTGGCCAGTGAAGATTGCAGCGGGCAGCAGCGAGTTTGAAAACTGACCAGAGCCAATGAAGCGACAAGCGAAAACTGACAATGGCCAATTTTTCAAAGTCCAGCAGCGAAGTCGTTTTGGAGCTGGGGCTGACAGCAGTAGAGAATTTCAAAAGCAGTACAAGCATCTTCATCATGGCCCAAACAAAAAGTAAATAACAAACTGTTGATTTTCTCAATAAAAAATCACCAGATATAACGTAATTTTTTATAGTGAAGTACAAGCATCGTCATCATGGCCCAAACAAAAATTAAAACACAAATTGTTAGTTTTCTCAAAATAGAGTCTCCAGATATATAGTATTTTTTTATGGTGAAGTACAAGCATCTACATCATGGCCAAAAAAAAAGGTAATCACAAATTGTTGATATTCTCAATAATAAATCTCCAGATAAATAGTATTTTTTTATAGTGAAGTACAAGCTTCTTCATCATGGCCCAAACAAAAAGTTAATAACAAACTGTTGATTTTCTCAATAAAAAATCACCAGATAAAAAGTTTTTTTATAGTGAAATGCAAGCCTCTACATCATCGCCCAAAAAAGGTAATCACAAATTGTTGATTTTCTCAAGAAAAAATCTCCAGATAAATAGTAGTTTTTTATAGTGAAGTACAAGCGTCTACATCATGGCCCAAACAAAAAGTTAATCAACAATTTTTGATTTTCTCAATAATAAATCTCCAGATAAAAACAAAAAGTTAATCACAAATGATTGATTTTCTCAAGAAAAAGTCTCCAGATATATAGTAATTTTTGTAGTGAAGTACAAGCGTCTTCATCATGACCCAAACAAAAAATTAAACACAAATTGTTGGTTTTCTCAAAATAGAGTCTCCAAATATATAGTATTTTTTTATGGTGAAGTACAAGCATCTACATCATGGCCCATCTCCGCGGTCTATAGAGGTTACTCAACTTTTGTCCTTATATATATATGTTTCTGGAAATGCTGGGCACAGGCGAATTCTCAACGGATTTGGACAAACTTTTTTTTTCCTGAAAGGTAATAATGTTTTAGTAAGATATCGCCGGTAGGAAGCGGTCCCCGAGCATTTGAAACATTACTTTTTGGGTAGAAAGGTTGAAAAATGGGGTATGCTGTAAAATGCTCAATTCTCAACGGATTTTGACAAACTTTTTTTTCCCTGAAAGGTAATAATATTTTAGGAAGATCTGAAGGGGTGGAACTGATCCCGGAGCATTTGAAACATTACTTTTTAGGGTAGAACTTTTGAAAAATGGGGTATGTTGAGAAATGGCGGATTCTCAACGGATTTGGACAAACTTTTTTTTTGCTGAAAGGTAGTAACATTTTAGGAAGATCTGGAGGGGTGGAACTTGTCCCGGAGCATTTGAAACATTACTTTTTTGGGTAGAAAGTTTGAAAAATGGGGTATGTTGAGAAATGGCGAATTCTCAACGGATTTGGACAAACTTTTTTTTGCTTAAAGATAATAACATTTTAGGAAGATCTGGAGGGGTGGAACTGGTCCCGGAGCATAAGAAACATAACTTTTTTGGGTAGAAATTTTAAAAAATGGTGTATGTTGAGAAATGGCGATTTCTCAATGGATTTGGACAAACTTTTTTTTTGCGTATAGGTAATTAAATTTTAAGAATATCTGGAGGGGTGGAACTGGTCCCGAAGCATTTAAAACATTACTTTTCTGGGTAGAAAGTTGGAAAATTGCAATATGCGGTTTTTGCACTGTAGTACCTGAAGTCTTGAGAATTGCACAGAAGAGTTGATTTTTTTGTTCACTAGTCTTATATGTCGATTCTAAATCTGTGCTTACTTTTGAAATTGGTTGAGAAACCACAGACTTGATTTTTGACCGCGGAGCGGCCCGAAGGGCCGCTCCGCGGTCTATAGAGGTTACTAAACTTTTGTCCTCATGTGTATGTATATATATATATATATAGGTATCTGGAAATGCTGTCCACGGGCGAATTCTCAACGGATTTGGACAAACTTTTTTTTTCCTGAAAGGTAATGCTATTTTAGGAAGATCTGGAGGGGTAGACCCGGAATTTGAACTTTTGAAACATTACTTTTTTGGGTAGAAAGGTTGAAAATTTGGGTATGCTGTAAAAGGCTCAATTCTCGACGGATTTTGACAAACTTTTTTTTTCCTGAAAGGTAATAAAATTTTAGGAAGATCTGGAGGGGTGGAACCGGTTTCCGAGCATTTGAAACATTACTTTTTTGGGTAGAAAGGTCGAAAATTTGGGTATGCTGTAAAAGGCTCAATTCTCAACGGATTTTGACAAACTTTTTTTTTCCTGAAAGGTAATAAAATTTTAGGAAGATCTCGAGGGGTGGAACCGGTTTCCGAGCATTTGAAACATTACTTTTTTGGGTAGAAAGGTCGAAAATTTGGGTATGCTCTAAAAGGCTCAATTCTCAACGGATTTTGACAAAAATTTTTTTTCCTGAAAGGTAATAAAATTTTAGGAAGATCTCGAGGGGTGGAACAAGTCCCAGCGCATTTGAAACATTACTTTTTTGGGTAGAAAGGTTCAAAAATGGGGTATGTTGAGAGCTCCGAGGTCACCTATTGCGCTCTGCGCCATATACTTGTTGAGTTACATATAATCATATAGTATCATATATAAGTATCATATAAATATCATATAAAGGATGCGCTCCGCGGTCACCTATTGCGCTTTACGCCATATACTTGTTTAAAGTGAAGTACAAGCATCTACATCATGGCCCAAAAAAGGTAATTACAAATTGTTGATTTTCTCAATAATAAATCTCCTGATAAAAAGTAATTTTTTATAGTGAAGTACAAGCATCTTCATTATGGCCCAAACAAAAAGTTAATAACAAACTGTTGATTTTCTCAATAAAAAATCACCAGATAAATAGTTTTTTATAGTGAAATACAAGCCTCTACATCATGGCCCAAAAAAAGGTAATCACAAATTGTTGATTTTCTCAAGAAAAAGTCTCCAGATAAATAGTAGTTTTTTATAGTGAAGTAAAAGCGTCTACATCATGGCCCAAACAAAAAGTTAATCAAAAATGTTTGATTTTCTCAATAGTAAATCTCCAGATAAATAGTAATTTTTATAGTGAAGTACAAGCGTCTACATCATGACCCAAAAAAAGGTAATCACAAATTGTTGATTTTCTCAAGAAAAAGTATCCAGATAAATAGTAGTTTTTTATAGTGAAGTACAAGCATCTACATCATGGCCCAAACAAAAAGTTAATAACAAACTGTTGATTTGCTCAATAAAAAATCTCCAGATAAATAGGAATTTTTATAGTGAAGTACAAGCATCTACATCATGGCCCAAAAAAAGGTAATCACAAATTGTTGATTTTCTCAGGAAAAGGAACCAGATAAATAGTAGTTTTTTATAGTGAAGTACAAGCATCTACATCATGGCCCAAAATAAGTTAATCAAAAATTTTTGATTTTCTTAATAACAAAACTCCAGATAACTAGTAATTTTTTATAGTGAAGTACAAGCGGCTACATCATGGCCCAAACAAAAAGTTAATCACAAATGATTGAATTTCTCAAGAAAAAGTCTCCAGATATATAGTAATTTTTGTAGTGAAGTACAAGCATCTTCATCATGGCCCCAAAGTCTTAAATTTTGGATAATCCCTATGCTGCATTGTGAATTATTAATTTGCAAAACAATTATTTATAATCAATGTAGAAATAAATTAAAACAGAACTTTGTTGAAATTGATAGCAATACTACATCAAAAACATAGTCACAACTGCTCCCATCAGTCAGTCATGTACATTTATACACTTCCCAACTGCTTTAACATGTTGTCCCCAAAGTCTTAAAATTCGGATAATCCCTATGCTGCATTGTGAATTATTAATTTGCAAAACAATTATTTATAATCAATGTAGAAATAAATTAAAACAGAACTTTGTTGAAATTGATAGTAATACTACATCAAGAACACAGTTACTCCTGTTCCCATCAGTCAGTCTTCTACATTTATACACTTCCCAACTGTGGAACTGGTCCCGGAGCATAAGAAACATAACTTTTTTGGGTAGAAATTTTAAAAAATGGTGTATGTTGAGAAATGGCGATTTCTCAATGGATTTGGACAAACTTTTTTTTTGCGTATAGGTAATTACATTTTAAGAATATCTGGAGGGGTGGAACTGGTCCCGAAGCATTTAAAACATTACTTTTCTGGGTAGAAAGTTGGAAAATTGCAATATGCGGTTTTTGCACTGTAGTACCTGAAGTCTTGAGAATTGCACAGAAGAGTTGATTTTTTTGTTCACTAGTCTTATATGTCGATTCTAAATCTGTGCTTACTTTTGAAATTGGTTGAGAAACCACAGACTTGATTTTTGAGTTACATATAATCATATAGTATCATATATAAGTATCATATAAATATCATATAAAGGATGCGCTCCGCGGTCACCTATTGCGCTTTACGCCATATACTTGTTTAAATTGAAGTACAAGCATCTACATCATGGTGTCACGACGGTTCATCACCGCGACGGTTCCTCACCACGACGGTTCATCAAAACGACGGTTCATCACCGTGACGGTTCATCACCGCGACGGTTCATCAAAACGACGGTTCATCACCACGACGGTTCATCACCCGCCCATCATTCAATTTTTCGCATATTTCTTTATATTCCCCATTGTTTTATTCCATTTTTTCATTCTAAAGTGTCTTGCATGGGTTTTTTTGTATTAAAAAATTCATATAACAACTAAAAAGTTGATAGAATAAATAGGATTTCTTTCAATGAGTTAATTTTTATTCCCAGTGGAAACTCGCAATTTAAAAATTGTCTGAATTATTGAATTAAAAAATAATTTTTTTTGTGAACATCTATTTTATATTACTTATTTTTCATATTACACTTTTACTGTCTTATAATTTCACAAATTTCGTCTTATAATTGTGCCTTTTTATTCTAAATCTTTCCACTAAATATACTCTTTTTAAAAAAATTGTTCATTTCTTGAAATTGGTGTACTTTAATAGTACCTTTTTGTGTTGAAATTCTTAAATTTAACTATGGTTAAAAAAGTCTAAATTATTCCCACCCATTATTAGGCGAAGGGGGGGATTTATGGTGATGAACCGTCGCGGTGATGAACCGTCGTTTTGATGAACTGTCGCGGTGATGAACCGTCGCGGTGATGAACCGTCGTTTTGATGAACCGTCGCGGTGATGAACCGTCGTGGTGATGAACCGTCGTGGAACCCTACATCATGGCCCAAAAAAAGGTAATCACAAATTGTTGATTTTCCCAATAATAAATCTCCTGATAAAAAGTAATTTTTTATAGTGAAGTACAAGCATCTTCATTATGGCCCAAACAAAAAGTTAATAACAAACTGTTGATTTTCTCAATAAAAAATCACCAGATAAATAGTTTTTTTATAGTGAAATACAAGCCTCTACATCATGGCCCAAAAAAAGGTAATCACAAATTGTTGATTTTCTCAAGAAAAAGTCTCCAGATAAATAGTAGTTTTTTATAGTGAAGTAAAAGTGTCTACATCATGGCCCAAACAAAAAGTTAATCAAAAATTTTTGATTTTCTCAATAATAAATCTCCAGATAAATAGTAATTTTTAAAGTGAAGTACAAGCGTCTACACCATGACCCAAAAAAAGGTAATCACAAATTGTTGATTTTCTCAAGAAATAGTATCCAGATAAATAGTAGTTTTTTATAGTGAAGTACAAGCATCTACATCATGGCCCAAACAAAAAGTTTATAACAAACTGTTGATTTGCTCAATAAAAAATCACCAGATAAATAGTATTTTTTTATAGTGAAATACAAGCCTCTACATCATGGCCCAAAAAAAGGTAATCACAAATTGTTGATTTTCTCAAGAAAGTCTCCAGATAAATAGTAGTTTTTTATAGTGAAGTAAAAGCATCTACATCATGGCCCAAACAAAAAGTTAATCAAAAAATTTTGATTTTCTCAATAATAAATCTCCAGATAAATAGTAATTTTTATAGTGAAGTACAAGCGTCTACATCATGGCCCAAAAAAAGGTAATCACAAATTGTTGATTTTCTCAGGAAAAGGAACCAGATAAATAGTAGTTTTTTTAGTGAAGTACAAGCATCTACATCATGGCCCAAAATAAGTTAATCAAAAATTTTTGATTTTCTTAATAACAAAACTCCAGATAACTAGTAATTTTTTATAGTGAAGTACAAGCGGCTACATCATGGCCCAAACAAAAAGTTAATCACAAATGATTGATTTTCTCAAGAAATAGTCTCCAGATATATAGTAATTTTTGTAGTGAAGTACAAGCATCTTCATCATGGCCCCAAAGTCTTCAATTTCGGATAATCCCTATGCTGCATTGTGAATTATTATGTTGCAAAACAATCATTTATAATCAGTGTAGAAATAAATAAAAACAGAACTTTGTTGAAATTGATAGTAATACTACATCACGAACACAGTAACAACTGCTCCCATCAGTCAGTCTTCTACATTTATACACTTCCCAACTGCTTTAACATGTTGTCCCCAAACTCTTAAATTTCGGATAATCCCTATGTTGCATTGTGAATTATTAATTTGCAAAACATTTATAATCAATGTAAAAATAAATTAAAACAGAACTTTGTTGAAATTAATAGTAATACTGCATCGAGAACATAGTCAAATCTGTTCCCATCAGTCAGTTATTTACATATCGACACTGCCCAACTGCTTTAAAATATTGTCCCCAAAGTCTTAAATTTCGGATAATCCCTATGCTGCATTGTAAATTATTAATTTGCTAAACAATTATTTATAATCAATGTAGAAATAAATTAAAACAGAACTTTGTTGAAATTGATAGTAATACTACATCAAGAACACAGTTACTCCTGTTCCCATCAGGCAGTCTTCTACATTTATACACTTCCCAACTGTGGAACTGGTCCCGGAGCATAAGAAACATAACTTTTTTGGGTAGAAATTTTAAAAAATGGTGTATGTTGAGAAATGGCGATTTCTCAATGGATTTGGACAAACTTTTTTTTTGCGTATAGGTAATTAAATTTTAAGAATATCTGGAGGGGTGGAACTGGTCCCGAAGCATTTAAAACATTACTTTTCTGGGTAGAAAGTTGGAAAATTGCAATATGCGGTTTTTGCACTGTAGTACCTGAAGTCTTGAGAATTGCACAGAAGAGTTGATTTTTTTGTTCACTAGTCTTATATGTCGATTCTAAATCTGTGCTTACTTTTGAAATTGGTTGAGAAACCACAGACTTGATTTTTGAGTTACATATAATCATATAGTATCATATATAAGTATCATATAAATATCATATAAAGGATGCGCTCCGCGGTCACCTATTGCGCTTTACGCCATATACTTGTTTAAAGTGAAGTACAAGCATCTACATCATGGCCCAAAAAAAGGTAATCACAAATTGTTGATTTTCCCAATAATAAATCTCCTGATAAAAAGTAATTTTTTATAGTGAAGTACAAGCATCTTCATTATGGCCCAAACAAAAAGTTAATAACAAACTGTTGATTTTCTCAATAAAAAATCACCAGATAAATAGTTTTTTTATAGTGAAATACAAGCCTCTACATCATGGCCCAAAAAAAGGTAATCACAAATTGTTGATTTTCTCAAGAAAAAGTCCCCAGATAAATAGTAGTTTTTTATAGTGAAGTAAAAGCGTCTACATCATGGCCCAAACAAAAAGTTAATCAAGAATTTTTGATTTTCTCAATAATAAATCTCCAGATAAATAGTAATTTTTATAGTGAAGTACAAGCGTCTACATCATGACCCAAAAAAAGGTAATCACAAATTGTTGATTTTCTCAAGAAAAAGTATCCAGATAAATAGTAGTTTTTTATAGTGAAGTACAAGCATCTACATCATGGCCCAAACAAAAAGTTAATAACAAACTGTTGATTTGCTCAATAAAAAATCACCAGATAAATAGTATTTTTTTATAGTGAAATACAAGCCTCTACATCATGGCCCAAAAAAAGGTAATCACAAATTGTTGATTTTCTCAAGAAAAAGTCTCCAGATAAATAGTAGTTTTTTATAGTGAAGTAAAAGCGTCTACATCATGGCCCAAACAAAAAGTTAATCAAAAAATTTTGATTTTCTCAATAATAAATCTCCAGATAAATAGTAATTTTTATAGTGAAGTACAAGCGTCTACATCATGGCCCAAAAAAAGGTAATCACAAATTGTTGATTTTCTCAGGAAAAGGAACCAGATAAATAGTAGTTTTTTTAGTGAAGTACAAACATCTACATCATGGCCCAAAATAAGTTAATCAAAAATTTTTGATTTTCTTAATAACAAAACTCCAGATAACTAGTAATTTTTTATAGTGAAGTACAAGCGGCTACATCATGGCCCAAACAAAAAGTTAATCACAAATGATTGATTTTCTCAAGAAAAAGTCTCCAGATATATAGTAATTTTTGTAGTGAAGTACAAGCATCTTCATCATGGCCCCAAAGTCTTCAATTTCGGATAATCCCTATGCTGCATTGTGAATTATTATGTTGCAAAACAATCATTTATAATCAGTGTAGAAATAAATAAAAACAGAACTTTGTTGAAATTGATAGTAATACTACATCACGAACACAGTAACAACTGCTCCCATCAGTCAGTCTTCTACATTTATACACTTCCCAACTGCTTTAACATGTTGTCCCAAAGTCTTAAATTTCGGATAATCCCTATGCTGCATTGTAAATTATTAATTTGCTAAACAATTATTTATAATCAATGTAGAAATAAATAAAAACAGAACTTTGTTGAAATTGATAGTAATACTGCATCAAGAACACAGTCACACCTGTTCCCATCAGTCAGTCATCTACATTTATACACTTCCCAACTGCTTTAACATGTTGTCCCAAAGTCTTAAATTTCGGATAATCCCTATGCTGCATTGTGAATTATTAATTTGCAAAACAATTATTTATAATCAATGTAGAAATAAATTAAAACAGAACTTTGTTGAAATTGATAGCAATACTACATCAAAAACATAGTCACAACTGCTCCCATCAGTCAGTCATGTACATTTATACACTTCCCAACTGCTTTAACATGTTGTCCCTAAAGTCTTAAAATTCGGATAATCCCTATGCTGCATTGTGAATTATTAATTTGCAAAACAATTATTTATAATCAATGTAGAAATAAATTAAAACAGAACTTTGTTGAAATTGATAGTAATACTACATCAAGAACACAGTTACTCCTGTTCCCATCAGGCAGTCTTCTACATTTATACACTTCCCAACTGTGGAACTGGTCCCGGAGCATAAGAAACATAACTTTTTTGGGTAGAAATTTTAAAAAATGGTGTGTGTTGAGAAATGGCGATTTCTCAATGGATTTGGACAAACTTTTTTTTTGCGTATAGGTAATTAAATTTTAAGAATATCTGGAGGGGTGGAACTGGTCCCGAAGCATTTAAAACATTACTTTTCTGGGTAGAAAGTTGGAAAATTGCAATATGCGGTTTTTGCACTGTAGTACCTGAAGTCTTGAGAATTGCACAGAAGAGTTGATTTTTTTGTTCACTAGTCTTATATGTCGATTCTAAATCTGTGCTTACTTTTGAAATTGGTTGAGAAACCACAGACTTGATTTTTGAGTTACATATAATCATATAGTATCATATATAAGTATCATATAAATATCATATAAAGGATGCGCTCCACGGTCACCTATTGCGCTTTACGCCATATACTTGTTTAAAGTGAAGTACAAGCATCTACATCATGGCCCAAAAAAAGGTAATCACAAATTGTTGATTTTCCCAATAATAAATCTCCTGATAAAAAGTAATTTTTTATAGTGAAGTACAAGCATCTTCATTATGGCCCAAACAAAAAGTTAATAACAAACTGTTGATTTTCTCAATAAAAAATCACCAGATAAATAGTTTTTTTATAGTGAAATACAAGCCTCTACATCATGGCCCAAAAAAAGGTAATCACAAATTGTTGATTTTCTCAAGAAAAAGTCCCCAGATAAATAGTAGTTTTTTATAGTGAAGTAAAAGCGTCTACATCATGGCCCAAACAAAAAGTTAATCAAAAATTTTTGATTTTCTCAATAATAAATCTCCAGATAAATAGTAATTTTTATAGTAAAGTACAAGCGTCTACATCATGACCCAAAAAAAGGTAATCACAAATTGTTGATTTTCTCAAGAAAAAGTATCCAGATAAATAGTAGTTTTTTATAGTGAAGTACAAGCATCTACATCATGGCCCAAACAAAAAGTTAATAACAAACTGTTGATTTGCTCAATAAAAAATCACCAGATAAATAGTATTTTTTTATAGTGAAATACAAGCCTCTACATCATGGCCCAAAAAAAGGTAATCACAAATTGTTGATTTTCTCAAGAAAAAGTCTCCAGATAAATAGTAGTTTTTTATAGTGAAGTAAAAGCGTCTACATCATGGCCCAAACAAAAAGTTAATCAAAAAATTTTGATTTTCTCAATAATAAATCTCCAGATAAATAGTAATTTTTATAGTGAAGTACAAGCGTCTACATCATGGCCCAAAAAAAGGTAATCACAAATTGTTGATTTTCTCAGGAAAAGGAACCAGATAAATAGTAGTTTTTTTAGTGAAGTACAAGCATCTACATCATGGCCCAAAATAAGTTAATCAAAAATTTTTGATTTTCTTAATAACAAAACTCCAGATAACTAGTAATTTTTTATAGTGAAGTACAAGCGGCTACATCATGGCCCAAACAAAAAGTTAATCACAAATGATTGATTTTCTCAAGAAAAAGTCTCCAGATATATAGTAATTTTTGTAGTGAAGTACAAGCATCTTCATCATGGCCCCAAAGTCTTCAATTTCGTATAATCCCTATGCTGCATTGTGAATTATTATGTTGCAAAACAATCATTTATAATCAGTGTAGAAATAAATAAAAACAGAACTTTGTTGAAATTGATAGTAATACTACATCACGAACACAGTAACAACTGCTCCCATCAGTCAGTCTTCTACATTTATACACTTCCCAACTGCTTTAACATGTTGTCCCCAAACTCTTAAATTTCGGATAATCCCTATGTTGCATTGTGAATTATTAATTTGCAAAACAATTATTTAAAATCAATGTAGAAATTAATTAAAACAGAACTTTGTTGAAATTGATAGTAATACTACATCAAGAACACAGTCACAACTGCTCCCATCAGTCAGTCTTCTACATATATACACTTCCCAACTGCTTTAACATGTTGTCCCCAAAGCTTAAATTTTGGATAATCCCTATGCTGCATTGTGTTTTATTAATTTGCAAAACAATTATTTATAATCAATGTAGAAATAAATTTAAACAGAACTTTGTTGAAATTGATAGTAATACTACATCAAGAACACATTCACAACTGCTCCCATCAGTCAGACTTCTACATTTATACACTGCCCAACTACTTTAACATGTTGTCCCCAAAGTCTTGCATTTCGGATAATCCCTATGCTGCATTGTGAATTATTAATTTGCAAAACATTTATAATCAATGTAAAAATAAATTAAAAGAGAACTTTGTTGAAATTGATAGTAATACTGCATCAAGAACACAGTCAAACCTGTTCCCATCAGTCAGTTATTTACATATGTACACTGCCCAACTGCTTTAAAATGTTGTCCCCAAAGTCTTAAATTTCGGATAATCCCTATGCTGCATTGTAAATTATTAATTTGCTAAACAATTTATTTATAATCAATGTACAAATAAATTAAAACAGAACTTTGTTGAAATTGATAGTAATACTGCATCAAGAACACAGTCACACCTGTTCCCATCAGTCAGTAATCTACATTTATACACTTCCCAACTGCTTTAACATGTTGTCCCAAAGTCTTAAATTTCGGATAATCCCTATGCTGCATTGTGAATTATTAATTTGCAAAACAATTATTTATAATCAATGTAGAAATAAATTAAAACAGAACTTTGTCAAAATTGATAGTAATACTACATCCAGAACACAGTTACTCCTGTTCCCATCAGTCAGTCTTCTACATTTATACACTTCCCAACTGTTTTAACATGTTGACCCCAAAGCCTTAAATTTCGGATAATCCCTATGCTGCATTGTGGATTATTAAATTGCAAAACAAATATTTCGAATCAATGTAGAAATAAATTAAAACAGAACTTTGTCGAAATTGATAGTAATACTACATCAAGAACACAGTTACTCATGTTCCCATCAGTCAGTCTTCTACATTTATACACTTCCCAACTGTTTTAACATGTTGTCCCCAAAGTCTTAAATTTCGGATAATCCTTATGCTGCATTGTGGATTATTAAATTGCAAAACAATTATTTCGAATCAATGTAGAAATAAATTAAAACAGAACTTTGTCGAAATTGATAGTAATACTACATCAAGAACACAGCCACAACTGCTACCATCAGTCAGTCTTCTACATATATACACTTCCCAACTGCTTTAACATGTTGTCCCCAAAGTTTTAAATTTCGGATAATCCCTATGCTGCATTGTGTTTTATTAATTTGCAAAACAATTATTTATAATCAATGTAGAAATAAATTAAAACAGAACTTTGTTGAAATTGATAGTAATACAACATCAAGAACACAGTCACAACTGCTCCCATCAGTCATTCTTTTACATTTATACACTTCCCAACTGCTTTAACATGTTGTCCCCAAATTCTTAAATTTCGGATAATCCCTATGCTGCATTGTGAAGTATTAATTTGCAAAACAATTATTTATAATCAATGTAGAAATAAATTAAAACAGAACTTTGTTGAAATTGACAGTAATACTGCATCAAGAACACAGTCACACCTGTTCCCATCAGTCAGTCATCTACATATATACACTGCCCAACTGCTTTAACATGTTGTCCCCAAAATCTTACATTTCGGATAATCCCTATGCTGCATTGTGGATTATTAATTTGTAAAACAATTATTTATAATCAATGTGCAAGAAATTGAAAAAAGAATTTTGTCGAAATTGATAGTAATACTACATCAAGAACACAGTAACACATGTTCCCATCAGTCAATCATCTACATATATACACTGCCCAACTGCTTTAATATGTTGTCCCCAAAGTCTTACATTTCAGATAATCCTATGCTGCTTTGTAGATTATTTATTTGCCAAACAATTATTTATAATCAATGTGCAAACAATTGAAAAAAGAATTTTGTCGAAATTGATAGTAATACTACATCAAGAACACAGTCACAACTGCTCCCATCAGTCAGTCTTCTACATTTATACACTGCCCAACTGCTTTAACATGTTGTCCCCAAAGTCTTTCATTTTAGATAATCCCTATGCTGCATTGTGAATGATTAATTTACAAAACAATTTTTTATAATCAATGTGGAAAAAATTTAAACAGAACTTTGTTGAAATTGATAGTAATACTGCATCAAGAACACAGTCACACCTGTTCCCATCAGTCAGTCATCTACATATATACACTGCCCAACTGCTTTAACATGTTGTCCCCAAAGTCTTAAATTTCGGATAATCCCTATGCTGCATTGTGAATTATTAATTTGCAAAACAATTATTTATAATCAATGTAGAAATAAATTAAAACAGAACTTTGTTGAAATTGATAGTAATACTACATCAAGAACACAGTCACAACTGCTCCCATCAGTCAGTCTTCTACATTTATACACGTCCCAACTGCTTTAACATGTTGTCCCCAAAGTCTTAAATTTCGGATAATCCCTATGCTGCATTGTGAATTATTAATTTGCAAAACAATTATTTATAATCAATGTGGAAATAAATGAGAACAGTACTTTGTTGAATTTGATAGTAATACTGCATTAATAAAACAGTTACACCTGTCCCCATCAGTCAGTCATCTACATTTATACACTGCCCAGCTGCTTTAACATGTTGTCCCCAAAGTCTTAAATTTCGGATAATCCCTATGCTGCATTGTGAATGATTAATTTGCAAAACAATTATTTATAATCAATGTGGAAACAAATGAAAACAGAACTTTGTTGAAATTGATAGTAATACTACATCAAGAACACAGTCACAACTGCTCCCATCAGTCAGTCTTCTACATTTATACACTTCCCAACTGCTTTAACATGTTGTCCCCAAAGTCTTAAATTTCGGATAATCCCTATGCTGCATTGTGAATTATTAATTTGCAAAACAATTATTTATAATCAATGTAGAAATAAATTAAAACAGAACTTTGTTGAAATTGATAGTAATACTGCATTAAGAACACAGTCAGACCTGTTCCCATCAGTCAGTCATCTACATTTATACACTTCCCAACTGCTTTAACATGTTGTCCCCAAAGTCTTAAATTTTGGATAATCCCTATGCTGCATTGTGAATTATTAATTTGCAAACAATTATTTATAATCAATGTGGAAACAAATGAAAACAGAACTTTGTTGAAATTGATAGTAATACTGCATCAAGAACACAGTCACAACAGTTCCCATCAGTCAGTCATCTACATTTATACACTTCCCAACTGCTTTAACATGTTGTCCCCAAAGTCTTAAATTTCGGATAATCCCTATGCTGCATTGTGAATTATTAATTTGCAAAACAATTATTTATAATCAATGTAGAAATAAATTAAAACAGAACTTTGTTGAAATTGATAGTAATACTGCATCAAGAACACAGTCACACCTGTTCCCATCAGTCAGTCATCTACATTTATACACTTCCCAACTGCTTTAACATGTTGTCCCCAAAGTCTTAAATTTCGGATAATCCCTATGCTGCATTGTGAATTATTAATTTGCAAAACAATTATTTATAATCAATGTAGAAATAAATAAAAAACAGAACTTTGTTAAAGTTGATAGTAATACTACATCAAGAACACAGTCACACCTTTTCCCATCAGTCAGTCTTCTACATTTATACACTTCCCAACTGCTTTAACATGTTGTCCCCAAAGTCTTAAATTTTGGATAATCCCTATGCTGCATTGTGAATTATTAATTTGCAAAACAATTATTTATAATCAATGTAAAAATAAATTAAAAGAGAACTTTGTTGAAATTGATAGTAATACTGCATCAAGAACACAGGCACACCTGTTCCCATCAGTCAGTCATCTACATTTATACACTTCCCAACTGCTTTAACATGTTGTCCCCAAAGTCTTAAATTTCGGATAATCCCTATGCTGCATTGTGAATTATTAATTTGCAAAACAATTATTTATAATCAATGTAGAAATAAATTAAAACAGAACTTTGTTGAAATTGATAGTAATACTACATCAAGAACACAGTCACAACTGCTCCCATCAGTCAGTCTTCTACATTTATACACTTCCCAACTGCTTTAACATGTTGTCCCCAAAGTCTTAAATTTCGGATAATCCCTATGCTGCATTGTGAATTATTAATTTGCAAAACAATTATTTATAATCAATGTAGAAATAAATTAAAACAGAACTTTGTTGAAATTGATAGTAATACTGCATCAAGAACACAGTCTCACCTGTTCCCATCAGTCAGTCTTCTACATTTATACACTTCCCAACTGCTTTAACATGTTGTCCCCAAAGTCTTAAATTTCGGATAATCCCTATGCTGCATTGTGAATTATTAATTTGCAAAACAATTATTTATAATCAATGTAGAAATAAATTAAAACAGAACTTTGTTGAAATTGATAGTAATACTACATCAAGAACACAGTCACAACTGCTCCCATCAGTCAGTCTTCTACATTTATACACTTCCCAACTGCTTTAACATGTTGTCCCCAAAGTCTTAAATTTCGGATAATCCCTATGCTGCATTGTGAATTATTAATTTGCAAAACAATTATTTATAATCAATGTAGAAATAAATTAAAACAGAACTTTGTTGAAATTGATAGTAATACTACATCAAGAACACAGTCACAACTGCTCCCATCAGTCAGTCTTCTACATTTATACACTTCCCAACTGCTTTAACATGTTGTCCCCAAAGTCTTAAATTTCGGATAATCCCTATGCTGCATTGTGAATTATTAATTTGCAAAACAATTATTTATAATCAATGTAGAAATAAATTAAAACAGAACTTTGTTGAAATTGATAGTAATACTGCATCAAGAACACAGTCACACCTGTTCCCATCAGTCAGTCATCTACATTTATACACTTCCCAACTGCTTTAACATGTTGTCCCCAAAGTCTTAAATTTCGGATAATCCCTATGCTGCATTGTGAATTATTAATTTGCAAAACAATTATTTATAATCAATGTAGAAATAAATTAAAACAGAACTTTGTTGAAATTGATAGTAATACTACATCAAGAACACAGTCACAACTGCTCCCATCAGTCAGTCTTCTACATTTATACACTTCCCAACTGCTTTAACATGTTGTCCCCAAAGTCTTAAATTTCGGATAATCCCTATGCTGCATTGTGAATTATTAATTTGCAAAACAATTATTTATAATCAATGTAGAAATAAATTAAAACAGAACTTTGTTGAAATTGATAGTAATACTACATCAAGAACACAGTCACACCTGTTCCCATCAGTCAGTCATCTACATTTATACACTTCCCAACTGCTTTAACATGTTGTCCCCAAAGTCTTAAATTTCGGATAATCCCTATGCTGCATTGTGAATTATTAATTTGCAAAACAATTATTTATAATCAATGTAGAAACAAATCAAAACAGGACTTTGTTGAAATTGATAGTAATACTACATCAATAACACAGTCACACCTGTTCCCATCAGTCAGTCATCTACATTTATACACTTCCCAACTGCTTTAACATGTTGTCCCCAAAGTCTTAAATTTCGGATAATCCCTATGCTGCATTGTGAATTATTAATTTGCAAAACAATTATGTCTAATCAATGTAAAAATAAACTAAAAGAGAACTTTGTTGAAATTGATAGTAATACTGCGTCAAGAACACAGGCACACCTGTTCCCATCAGTCAGTCATCTACATTTATACACTTCCCAACTGCTTTAACATGTTGTCCCCAAAGTCTTAAATTTCGGATAATCCCTATGCTGCATTGTGAATTATTAATTTGCAAAACAATTATTTATAATCAATGTAGAAATAAATTAAAACAGAACTTTGTTGAAATTGATAGTAATACTACATCAAGAACACAGTCACAACTGCTCCCATCAGTCAGTCTTCTACATTTATACACTTCCCAACTGCTTTAACATGTTGTCCCCAAAGTCTTAAATTTCGGATAATCCCTATGCTGCATTGTGAATTATTAATTTGCAAAACAATTATTTATAATCAATGTAGAAATAAATTAAAACAGAACTTTGTTGAAATTGATAGTAATACTACATCAAGAACACAGTCACACCTGTTCCCATCAGTCAGTCATCTACATTTATACACTTCCCAACTGCTTTAACATGTTGTCCCCAAAGTCTTAAATTTTGGATAATCCCTATGCTGCATTGTGAATTATTAATTTGCAGAACAATTATTTATAACCAATGTAGAAACAAATTAAAACAGAACTTTGTTGAAATTGATAGTAATACTACATCAAGAACACAGTCACACCTGTTCCCATCAGTCAGTCATCTACATATATACACTTCCCAACTGCTTTAACATGTTGTCCCCAAAGTCTTAAATTTCGGATAATCCCTATGCTGCATTGTGAATTATTAATTTGCAAAACAATTATTTATAATCAATGTAGAAATAAATTAAAACAGAACTTTGTTGAAATTGATAGTAATACTGCATCAAGAACACAGTCTCACCTGTTCCCATCAGTCAGTCATCTACATTTATACACTTCCCAACTGCTTTAACATGTTGTCCCCAAAGTCTTAAATTTCGGATAATCCCTATGCTGCATTGTGAATTATTAATTTGCAAAACAATTATTTATAATCAATGTAGAAATAAATTAAAACAGAACTTTGTTGAAATTGATAGTAATACTACATCAAGAACACAGTCACACCTGTTCCCATCAGTCAGTCATCTACATTTATACACTTCCCAACTGCTTTAACATGTTGTCCCCAAAGTCTTAAATTTCGGATAATCCCTATGCTGCATTGTGAATTATTAATTTGCAAAACAATTATTTATAATCAATGTAGAAATAAATTAAAACAGAACTTTGTTGAAATTGATAGTAATACTGCATCAAGAACACAGTCACAACTGCTCCCATCAGTCAGTCATCTACATTTATACACTTCCCAACTGCTTTAACATGTTGTCCCCAAAGTCTTAAATTTCGGATAATCCCTATGCTGCATTGTGAATTATTAATTTGCAAAACAATTATTTATAATCAATGTAGAAATAAATTAAAACAGAACTTTGTTGAAATTGATAGTAATACTACATCAAGAACACAGTCACACCTGTTCCCATCAGTCAGTCATCTACATTTATACACTTCCCAACTGCTTTAACATGTTGTCCCCAAAGTCTTAAATTTTGGATAATCCCTATGCTGCATTGTGAATTATTAATTTGCAAAACAATTATTTATAATCAATGTAAAAATAAAGTAAAAGAGAACTTTGTTGAAATTGATAGTAATACTGCATCAAGAACACAG
>JASANA010004213.1:0-37240 GCA_030248095.1 Ptycholaimellus sp. GST1_10
TGGCCAGCAATACGCAACTGAACGAAGTAGACCACACGTATTGCTCACTTTCCTTTTCACCTATTTTCCCCCTAAGAATCATTGGATTTGTCAGGCACTGCTCGGAAGACGATCGCGGCCCCGCAGAAGAAGAAGGTGAAGCGCTCCATCGATCTCAACATCAGCCCCTCTCCGCCCAAGTGTCAGGCTGCCGACTCTACGGGGTCCCCTTCCACTCCTCCTCCTCCGCCTCCGCGTTCCCCCTCCTATTGAAGTCTCACTCTCTCTCAGGCCTCCTACTTCCCCACACCTATTCTACTCTCAAGCCCGATCTACTACTAGTCCCTTTCCCGTTCTATTGCAAAAGCCTTTTAGAAAAGCTTCAGAAACAGCTAGTGAGAAGGCGCCCAGAGAAAGGAAACCTGATTCAGGCACTTGAAAGTGCGCATCAACAATACTTACGTTAGTCACAGAGGTTGTAGATGGCCATACACGCTCAATTATTGGCTCCAGTCCCATTTCCACTTCTATATTTTGCACAACAAACTTCACAGTCAAAGCCATAAGAACCATCCGCACAACTTTCAGCACCTCCATGACTGTCTGAGATGTGTTGCGTTGGGTGTGGGAACGCAAAAGAGGCATCAAAGCATGACCTTGTATCACAGTAACAATGAGAAGGAACGCCTGAAAGGCGTGAGAAAATTTTTACAAATATTACGGCCTTTTTTGGGGCCAAGGTAGAAATTTACCCTGGAAAGGTGAAGATGGCCGAATTTTTCATGTCATTAGTATTCACCTAAAAGGCACTTCTGCCAACATTTCACTCATTGGATTGCACTGAGGCCCGGTGAAATTTCCAAAAAAAAATTGCATTTTTTTTTGAATTTTTCACCCGTTTATCACCTAGCCGTTTTGTACCTTTCCATCATTGATTATATCTGGTCAAGTTATAATTATATAGCTAGAAACAAGCTAAACTTATTTCTACTCTTCTCGAGTCGTCTCATCGTTGCGATATACTTGTTAGAATGTATGCTGTCCTGCCACATATCCTAACCGAAAATTTCCCTGAGTAGCATAGAAGCCCTCGGTATATTTGCTCAGCTGGATTGCAATTATTTTTTCCATGGCTTTGCAAGGGGCAGAAATTTTGGCAATTGGCCCATAGTTTTTGGGGGAGGATGGGCAGCTCTTCCGTTTGAACACAGGGACAATGAGGAGGGATGTCAGCTGTGGCATAGCAAAATTCGAACAGGAGAGAGAGCGGATAGGATAGGGGAATAGCTAATTTCTTCAGGAGGAACATAGTGATTCCTTCAGCACCACAACCTAGTTGGGGTTTTAAACATTTGAGGGCCTGGATCACTTCATGGGGGCTGGTTCGGATTAGGGAGAGGTGACATGTTGCAGCTGGGGGTAGTGGTGGAGGGTTTCAGTGTCTACTTGGAAAGCAAATGCAAATTTATGGGCAAAGAGCTCGCACTTAGCCTGGGGACTTTAAATGGTCTGCTCATTCACGCAATGGTCAGGGCGTCTAGAGATATTCCCTCGTTTGGCATTGAATAGGAGGTAAAGGGATGTGGGGGAGGCTTGGAGGGTGGCCTTCTCAGCAAAGAATTGGTGTAGGCGGCGTTGGTACCTCTTGTCGCACTTGGTGAAGCGGATGTCACCTTGTGTGAGGTGTGTCTTCTGGCGTAGAGGGCGGCTCTGAAGCAGCGGTGTTTGTAGAGGTTATGGGGAAGGTGCGTGGGCTTGGGTGAGGGGGTGAATGAGGGCATAAAGCGGTCGATCACATCTTGCAGCACAAGCAGGAAGAAGCCATAAAATTGAGACACATCAGTGCAGAGGTCACAACTGTAGTCCCAGTCTACTCCATTCAAAAATTCAGTTGCCTCATCAGCTTTGCATTTTTTGTACAGCCTTATTTTTTTTGGTTTGTTTATTTATTTATTTTCTAAAACGTGTCCCATCAAGAGCTGTAAATTAAATAACACATTAAGCAAAACATTCGATAATAATTAATGAAACTCACAGGAAAATCAATAAACTGTTGCTATAAACGATATTGCGTACATTCCAAGAACTCTCTGAGTTGTGGCCAAAGCATGCATAGTCGTGGCAGTGAGGCACATGACCATTTTTCAATTCTTGACTTTATAAATGATTTCATTTTCAAGGGGCATAATTGGCCATAAGTTCCAGTTATGTTTGCTTCTTCGGCCTCTATAATTAGATTATTCCAAAGACCAACTGTATTCCAAAGGTGTTGTTTGTTGAACATTGCTTTTAGATGTCCAGGCTGGCCTATTTGATGATGAATATTTATGTCATAAAAATGCTAGAGATAACCGCATTTCGCCGGATTCTAATGGGTCTGTCAGTCTTTAAGGAGTTGTAGACTTTGGAGGTAGTACGTATACCAAATACACCTTACGCCATCATTAGAATGCCTGCATTCAGGAACCATTTTCAAAAATGGTTTCAAAAAGGGAACAAAATGCAAATAGGGGAAGCCTACAAATAGAAGCTAAAGACGATTCTGAGTGCAACATCCAAGAACACAACATATTGATCACTACCCTTGAGGTGTCGAAAGATGGC
The DNA here is from genome assembly GCA_030248095.1 of Ptycholaimellus sp. GST1_10. NCBI lineage: Eukaryota > Metazoa > Nematoda > Chromadorea > Chromadorida > Chromadoridae > Ptycholaimellus > Ptycholaimellus sp. GST1_10. The sequence continues at coordinate 2,584 of JASANA010004213.1, forward strand.
TATGCTGAGCCAAGACAAGTCTTTTATTTTCTTCACTCCAACTGACCAGACCGAAAATGTCCTCCTTCTGCTTATCCCATTGTTGAATTCATCGTACGATACCATGCAACACAAATGGTTTGAATTCGGACAAGTCACCTATGCTTGTGCATCTCAACTCTACTCAACATTCTTGGGTTTTGCTGCATATTCTAATATTGCTTGATAAACGCACATATATTGAATAGGTGTTTGCACAGTAAAATTTTGCTGGGTTCTAAGTAGCCGTATCATTTCCTTAACATTAATTGCACCAAAACCGTTAATAAGGTTTAAAGCAATGTCAATGGCCAGAAATGTGTCTGATCTTCCAATTCCTGCATAACAATGCACAAGCATAGGTGACTTGTCCGAATTCAAACCATTTGTGTTGCATGGTATCGTACGATGAATTCAACAATGGGATAAGCAGAAGGAGGACATTTTCGGTCTGGTCAGTTGGAGTGAAGAAAATAAAAGACTTGTCCTGGCTCAGCATAGCCATCTTTCGACACCTCAAGGGTAGTGATCAATATGTTGTGTTCTTGGATGTTGCACTCAGAATCTTCTTTAGCTTCTATTTGTAGGCTTCCCCTATTTGCATTTTGTTCCCTTTTTGAAACCATTTTTGAAAATGGTTCCTGAATGCAGGCATTCTAATGATGGCGTAAGGTGTATTTGGTATTCGTACAACCTCCAAAGTCTACAACTCCTTAAAGACTGACAGACTCATTAAAATCCGGCGAAATGTGGTTATCTCTAGCATTTTTATGACACAAATATTCATCATCAAATAGGCCAGCCTGGACACCTAAAAGCAATGTTCAACAAACAACACATTTGGAATACAGTTGTTCTTTTGGAATAATCTAATTATAGAGACCGAAGAAGCAAACACAGCTGGAACGTAGGGCCAATTATGCCCCTTGAAAATGAAATCATTTATGGAGTCACGTATTGAAAAATGGTCATGTGCCTCACTGCCACGACTATGCATGCTTTGGCCACAACTCAGAGAGTGGAGTGGAGAGTGAGCGACTCAGAGAGTACTTATGGCGGGCCAGCAGGGGAGGGAAAGCTCTGGTAGGTGGGGGGCGGGAGTTTGAAGGGATGGGAGGTTGGCAGGGATGGCGCAGGGACTTGAAGGAGTCCGTCAGTGATGTCATGTTTTAGTGAGACATAGCAGCCATAGATGAGGGTTAGGTCTGCAAGTGTTTGCCTGGCGGTGCCGCACTTTCTCGAGAGCCTTAATGTCTGCTCTTCTGCTATGAGACCAGAATTGTGAGGCATACTCAAGATGAGGGCGTATGTAAGTGATGCAAGCATGGCTGAGTGTGGGAAGAGATGGAGAGGAGAAGGCCTTGCAAAAGGCCATGGCCTTGGCATTGGCCTTGTAAGTCTATCTGAGTAAGTATCTCTGAGTATCTCTCTAAGTAAGTCTATATTATAACATATACCTATTTATTAGAAGTGTCGGAGGGAGGAGGAGCTGGCTGAGTTTGCAGGTAGAAACTCATACAAATGTCAGTGTATTTTTATTGAAGATTTTTAGGCATGTCAGGGCTTTGTCAGGGCTATTTGTAGGCTGTCAGTTTTTCAGTGGATTAGTCAGTTTTTCAGATAACTGACAGATTTGTAGGAGAATGTGAGGGGAAATGTAGGGCTGGGCTCTGTGTCAGTATGTCAGTTATCTGAGAAATTTGTCAGTTTTTCAGATAACTGACAGATTTGTAAGAGAATGTAAGAGTTTAACTGAGATTTGTACATGAAACACAGAGAGTCAGGCATGTCCGAGCAGAAATCTCAGAAATTCAGGAGCTGATGGGGGGGGGTCCTCCCTCTCTCTCTCTCTCTAATATAATAAGAATGGGGGGGGGCTCTCTCTCTCTAATAGAATAAGAATAGACAAAATACTCAGAAAGACTTACTTAGACGTATATAGATATATTACTAAGATAGTTTTACAAATATAGACTTACTCAGATAGTTACGTAATAGAATAAGAATAGACAAAATACTCAGAAAGACTTACTTAGACGTATATAGATATATTACTAAGATAGTTTTACAAATATAGACTTACTCAGACAGATACTTACTCAGATTATTTTTGTGGCGTTTCCCAAGCCAGTTTCGTTGACCTTGAGCCATTGCGGTGGGCGGAAGAGAGTTTAGTTCAGTATGTCTATAAACCTGGCCCTGTCGTCTCTTTTCCCTGCTCGGTGACTCCCGACTAAAGATATCCTCGCTACGTTCCTGCTGTAATGCACCACAGCGTTTGGTAGAACAGAGAGCTCGGTTTGCTCAGCTGTACCCTGCGACCTACCACCTCTACAAAGCCGACTACAATGCCCAGCCCAACTTCCGCCTACAGTGCCTTTTCAACAACTTCGGCCTTTTATCTTGCCACCTTCTAACAATGGCGTTCAAGTCAAACTACTCAAGTCACCGATCTACTGCGACAGGACAGCGAACCGAATTTTCGGAATATTTGTTATTTATCGGTTTATTGTCAAAAACCCAAAATCTTGATGTTTCGAAAATTTGAACATGCATAAGTCTTTGGTTTTTCAATGAAATTAGCTGATTTTTGGTATGTACGTCCGGGATAGTAATATATTGAAGCTGGCGAGAGAAATATTTTAAATTTTTAGTATTACTCGATTTATAGTCAAAAACCGAAAATCTTGATGTTTCAAAAATTTGAACATGTATAATTCAATGTTTTTCATTGAGATCGGTTGAATTTTGCCATGAATTTTCGTCGAGTTGTTGTCTTGAGGTGAGGCCGCGCATCATGGCAACAGCCAAGAACACCTTGTCATTTATTCAAATATAAATTTTGGTCAGGTGGCGTTTGCTTCGCGGGGCGCTTTGTACCCTAATTATACGTGTGTAATTAAGCTTTGCATGTGTTTTTACATGTTGGAAAAGTTCAACTTACCCCTCAGCCTCATTTTTACCCCAGAATGGCAGCTGCAATGCGCAAAGACTTCAAACGCCATTTTCGAAACCACATATTTTTTACGTAAGTTTTTTCATTATTTGGGCTAACATAAATCGATCAGATCTATTAGTATAGGCAGCCTGGCCCTTTTTAAGAAAGTTGTGCAATTTCTAAGGGCAAAATGTTCATTGTTATTAAATAATTTAAGTGTCTCATAAAGTTTTTTTGGGTAATGGTAAACATTACACCCTCCTGCATTCGTAATGCCCAAACAAAATATTAATTAATGATGCTAGCTTTGGAGGTCGGCCTTTTATGTATGGAAGGAATATGGCTTCCTAGGACTTACTCCTTGACCACGAAATGTATTACAAAATCGTTGTCCTACAAAGCTGCCATATGGCTACCAAATTGGGCCTACTGATACTGACAAAGCAGAGGTATAGTTCATGAAAAATTATCATATTTAATTCTGTCTATCAAAAGGCCAAAAATTCTATATGAACAAGTATATGGCGCAAAGCGCAATAGGTGACAGCGGAGCACATCCTATATATAAAATTTTGTCACTCAAAAAATCAAGTCTGTGTCTCATTCTGTGTCTCATTTTGTCTCATTCTCAACCAATTTCAAAAGTAAGCACAGATTTAGAATCAACATACAAGACTTACGGACAAAAAATCAAGTCTTCTGTGCAATTCTCAAACCCCTCGGGCCGCTCCGCGGTCAAAAATTTAATAAATCTAATATTCCAATCCAATTTTTTAAAAAGGGGGCTCTAAATTTTTGGACACCCAACTTTACAAATTTTCAAAACATGTAATTGTAGGTAAAATAAATATATAATATTGGACAAACAAATATCTCAAAATTGGGATTACTGTAGGCACCAAAAAGTTAATGATGCTGTTCAAAAGGTAATTATTGCCATTTTTTAAAATAATATTGATCAGCTTATGGGCTTTTTCAATTAATCAGGAGAAATTATTAAACAATATGGAAGTTGGGTAACTATTACCATTAAACATGGTTAAGACAATATATTCATATGAAAAGCTTAAGGATACCAATAAATCCTAAAGGAAAATGCACTTACATTTATATCGTAAATGGAAATATATTATGCAGTGATAATAAAAATATGTTTTCAATCCAGTGCTGTGAAATAATATGTTAATTCTATCCAAATTGTAAGCACAGTAGTGATATAGTCACAAATATTTAAACGTTTCGAAGATCAAACTTCTTCATCAATCAAAAATATGTTTGCTTCACTGAAACTGGGTGATACAAATTTCGGTGATGTTGTTGCTGATGAAGTATTATATTTTCTAATTGATATGAAGTGTAAATAAATAAATAGTAGTGTTTTTGTGTGAACACAAACAAAACAAAGCAGACCAAAATAAAAGTAAAAATCAGTAGAATGGGTGATAAATTGCATAGAAACAGTGGTCGAATAATAAAAATGTTAAGCAAACGGTAAAAGTCAGCTTTTTACTTAAAAGTTCCATTTTCATTTTCATTTTAAAGTTACATTTGAAACAAGGTATTATCGGCTATCGCCAAGATGCGCGGCCTTTGTTCCAGTGTTAGTGTTCCTTTGTTACAAAACTACTAGCTAGCTAGCTAGCTACGTTACAAAACTTTTCAATTCACATGGTTGATACGTACCTGCCAAAAATCAGCTGATTTCATTGAAAAACAATGGATTTATGCATGTTAAAATTTTTGAAACATCAAGATTGGGTTTTTGACTATAAATAAAGATATAATAAATATTTTAAAAATTCCTTTTGCCAGTTTCAATATATTACTTTGATGGACTTACCTGCCAAAAATCAGCTGATTTCATTGAAAAACTGGATTTATGCATGTTCAAATTTTTGAAACATCAAGATTTTGGGTTTTTGCCTATAAATCAAGATATAATAAATATTTCGAAAATTCCTTTTGCCAGCTTCATGATATTACTTTGACGGACGTACCTGCCAAAATTCAGCTAATTTCATTGAAAAACCAGTGATTTATGAATTTTCGTATTTTGAAACATCAAAAAATTGAGTTTTGGGCGAAAATCGAAAAATTAAGTCAAGCGCAAAAATGGCCAAAAGATACCACCTAGGAGGACCTTTATGCAAAAAATCAGCCAATTTCGTTGAAAAACCGCGTACGAGCGCGACAGGGACACACACATATATATACTAGTAATATAGGTCAGTGGCCGCGCTACGCATGGCCACTTATATTGTTAAAGTTATGTACCAGTAATAGCCCTTTAAATCTCTCTCTAACATAATTACTTTTCATGTAAAAGAATTTACAGATCCATTTCCACACTTCAAAATATTATTAGGCAAAATGAGACCCATTTCTGCATTGTGGCGTTTCTAGCCACAACACAGTAAAAAGGCTCAAGGACTCGAGGTGTGAACACTCAATGTCAATGCTCAGCAATCGCATTGCCTCGGAAAATGCTGTCTCAATCGTGCCTTGGAGAATTACTTGATTCATCCCAAATACATCAGACACCTGGGTAGATAAAAAATCGAAAAATTGACATCAGTCCAATCATTTTTTTTCAAATATTTTACAGAAAAACATTGAAAATTTACCATTGATGTAAAGCAGAATTGTTGTAGCTGTAATTTAAAAAAAAGTCCGACAGCAAAAGTTAAACAAGTATATGGCGCAAAGCGCAATAGGTGACCGCGGAGCATCTTAACATGTAGCAAAATCCTAAAATTAAGCAAAAGGAAAAGTCTGTGGTTTCTCAACCAAATTCAAAAGTAAACACATATTTAGAATCAGCAGTTATGAATTGTGAACAAAAAAACTCAAGTCTTGTGGGCAATTTTCAGCCATTCAACATGACAATTCATGACTCAAAAGGAAAAGTCTGTGGTTTCTCAACCAAATTCAAAAGTAAGCACAGATTTAGAACCAGCATACATGAATTGTGAATAAAAAAACTCAAGTCTTGTGTGCAATTCTCAGCCGTTCAGATGCTACATAGGAAATTGGTAATTTTCGGGAAAAACTTTTTCCTACTCAGGAAAGTAATGTTTCTAATGGTCCGGCACCAGCTCCACCCCCCCAGGATCCAAGCGGCACATTATAGCTTTCAGGAAAAAAAAAAGTATGTCCAGATCCGTTGAGAATTCGCCCGTGCCCAGCACTTGCAGATATATATATATATATACATACATATATATGAGGACAAAAGTTGAGTAACCTCTATAGACCGCGGAGCGGCCCTTCGGGCCGCTCCGCGGTCAAAAATGAAGGAGCTATGAAGTTTCAAAGTCAAAAATGGCCAAAAATGGCAAAAATCGGCACATTTTCAATTATTTCATAATTTGAAATTTTTCTATGCCTGGAGCAACCCAAAAAATATTGAATAACGCGTCAAAAGCCAAACGTAAGGCTATCATATGCCAAGATAACTAAAGAATCCAGGTGGCGCCGAGACCCCCCCTAAAACCGGTATTATATAAGATATGCGGAAAGACGGACGCAAAAATGGGGTAACTGCTTAAGCTGGCCTTGGCCGCCTGACCTCCGCGGCAGGCGGCCTGCAGCCGCGCAAAAATCTAACCAGTCCAGGTATATTTCATGTGTGCCATTTGAACATTTTCCGTCTGAAAGACTTAAATGCCACTTGCGATTAAGGTATGCGGATTGAGTTTTGATACTTAATTTTGGGTTGCCGGTGGTACCATATATTCAATCCACCATTAAGATAAAAAGCAAAAATAATGTTTCAAGCTGGGCCCTTCCTTATCCGAGTCAAGTAGACAAAGCACTTGTCTAATCAGCCACATGCTTAACTCATCATAATTAGGTTATTATATATTGATTCACCATATCTTGGCTTGACCAAGTGATCTTGTTACTGTTGGCCGATTAAATATGTACTATTGTCGATTGAGGAGATGAGCTGGGGCAAATGGAGGAGTTCGTACACATAGTTTTCAATGATTTGTTCAAAACTTGTCATTATTTTATAACCTTATAATGAATTATTCTTGATATATACATAATAAAATCTTTTAGCATCAGAAAGCAAGTTTTAAAATGCAATTTTTTAAAGGTGCTCTGGCTCCTTTCACACTCAGTTTTCTGCAGCGCATATATCTTTCTTACTTCTTATCCATATTGCAGGCATGTATATGTTTCTTATGTTTTTCATTAATGGCTCTGTGTTCATATGTACTTTACCGGATGAGCTTTGCTTCAGAAGTTTTTGGCGGTGGGTTGCATGCATCAGTTCCAATGGCTTCAATTGCAGTTGTAAGTTTTGGGTGTTAGTTGACTGCCAGTGTTGAGGCTTGGAGATCACGTGATACCCCAGCTCCATTGAAAATTCATGGTGGTACCCTTCGCTTATCTTCTTATTTTTATGGCAATGCTGGTATTATTTCAATAATTTCATGTTTCGCTGGTATATTTGTTGTCACAAAAGATCTGCAGTCTATGTCCGATTTGGTTCCTTTTCACACAGAACGTCTTATGCATGCTTATGCAACAAAACGTGAGGCAAATGCTGCTCTTATCATAAACCATGTACAAGTAAATTGGGAATGCTGTGGAATTAAAGAAGTTCGTCTTAGTGATAGAGGAATACTTGGAAATTCAACAATTTTCTGGATAAGACATAAGTTTTCAATTCCTATTTTTGGCAATCTTATGAATGGATCAGTACCATGGTCCTGTTGTAAACGAGGGTTGAATGGCTTCTGTAACAATATGAGACTTGTGGAATTAGATAACTGGAAAACGTCTACCAAGCTCAAGGACTCATTCATTTATGAACGTGACTGTGTAGATGCAATCTTAGAATGGACACATCAAACGCACACAATGATATTAATTGTTCTTATTCTATTGGTAATTTTTCATTGTTTATCAGGGATTGTTAGCCAGTATTCTGAGACATCAGAACGAGATGCAGTTTGAGGCCTAATTTTGATTATTTTGGTCCTGGCACTGGGTTTCTCTTACTAACTGAACCAATGGTTGTATTACAACCCTTATACGTGTTAGTTTACAACAAAACCAATAAGCTAAATCGACATCGAGAACAAGGGCTTAAGAAGTAGATGCTGGAACGAGCAAAACTTAAATAAAGCAAAACTTAAAGGACTTTTTTACCCAATATTGATTATTAACTTTTATCGAATTATGGATACATTTAATTTAAAGTGAATGTGTTCCTATGTTTTTTGTGTTAATCATTGATTTATGTAACACATTTCTTGGTTCCTTTTCTTTTCCAACCTCTTCAACAGAATTTATGAGTTGTTTGGTTCACAATTCATATATAGTGGTTCCAACTATACGCTTACTTTTGATCCTGGTTGAGAAACCACCTATTTACGTTTTTGAGTGACAATGATCACCCTTGGCAAAATGGCATACAAGTAAATATTAATTTCATTTATATCTTTTGTGTTATTTTTAGCAATGAGTTGTATTTTCCCACAATAGAAAGTAATATTAACCATATTTGATCTTGCACAATGCCATTTTAGAATTGTGTTTGTTGTGGTGTTTCCTAAGCCGGTTTCGTCGACCTTGAATGTCGATGAGGTGGGCGGAAGGGAGGCCGGGATCAGTTGCTCTTTTAGTGACTCGAGATGCCCCAACCTGTTCCGCTCTCTTAACCCTTTCGGTGGCGATGAAAGAGAATCTCGCTATGTTACTGCTGCATATCACCACAGCGTTTGGTAGATCAGAGAGCTGATTAGCTCAATTGTACCCTCCGACCGACCACCTCTACAATGCTACTACAATGCTCAGCACCACTTCTGCCAACTTTCGCTTCCACAACAACTTCCAGCCTTTGACGTTGCCGCCTTTCATCAGCAGTGACCGAGTCAAAAGCTCCAGTCACCGATCTACAGAGACAGGACAGCGAATCAAACCCAGCCTGCAATGCCGGCCTTCGCATTGCCACCAGACAGGACACCCTGCAGCTCCAGAACTTCACTCAGCCAGAGCCGGCCTTGTGAACTTCTATACAGCAGCAACTGCGACTACGCTGCATGGAATTGAAATTGACTTTCGAGTCTCTTTTCAATGTCCGTTCTTTGACAGCAACATCGCAGCGCCAAGTTTCATGCCATCACGCCATCTTTGGACGGGCATTGCAAAACTCTGACATCACAAGGCGCACCTTGCTACCATAATCTGCTGCGACACAGGGTCTTGAAGCGAACTGAAAAGTTCTCTTCAAACAGCAACTCCCTTCAATGATTTCATTCTATCCTTGCGGATTTTATGAAATCATTCAACGCTGACGATCAAGACGAGATTCGACTTTGCTGCAAGGCATTGAAAATTAACTGAAAAGTTTCTTTTCATGCTGATGGCATAAGCGTTGTCTACAGAATTTCATCATCCTGAAATGGATTTTGAACATTCTCTTTGGCTGCCAGCTACCAGCTTTGATCCGTCTTTGCTGCCGGACTTTGAAATTGGCCATTGTCAATTTTCAAAGATCTTTGCTGCCAGCTCCAGTCTACGTCGGCACATACACAACTTTGCTGCTTGGGCATCGAAAACTAACTGCAAAGTTGTTTTCATGCCATCTACGCAAGCATTGTCAATGACAATTTCATTATCCTTGGACGGATTTTGAAATTGCCTGCAGCTACCAGCGGACTGCTTGCCTTCGCTGCCCAAGTTAAAAAAAATGGCTCTGGTCAGTTTTCAAACTCCTGGCCTCTGCTGCAACCACGCCGGCCAGCCAGACCAGCTATCCAGCAAAAGCAACGTCAACGCTGCTAGAGTTTTTGGAACCGTCTCTGACCAGTTCTCAAAACTCCCTGCTGCCTGCTGCATCCTCGCCAGCCAGCATGTTTATAAATCTTTGCGGATTTATAAACTTTTGAGCATCACTGAAGAAAAGACCAACCATCTTCAGAGTCAGTGGCCGTCTTTCGACATCGCTTCATTTACGGACCTTTATGATCATGTAATTTTTGGAGCCAGCAACGCCGAAAGACAAAGTCAAAATGACTCACCAGCGGCCTCTACTTTTCTACACTGCCAACTACTGGATCAGGCCCAGCCTAGTGGACTGCCTCCACTGCCGCCTCTATGGCCTTCCAGTCATCTGTGACCTCAGCCTGCTCATCTACGGCCAGAAGGACCTCTTCATGGATGGCACCCACTGCGAGCGCAATGCCTTCAAGGCCTACTTCAGCTGCGCTTGCCTCCGCTACTGCGCACCTGAAGAGTGCTCAACGGACCTGCCTCCCCTTCCTTCTGCCTGCCATTGAAGACAGCGTCAATTCCGGACAAAGTCCGCTGCTTTTGCTACGGCTTCCTGAAGCGCTACACCTGCTTCCAGATCTTCAAGGACTGCAACCAGTGCGGCATGCTGGACGGCTTTGACTGCGGCCTCTGCCACTTCCAGCCCAACAGCAGCCCCACTGGATAGCTCCCGGACTCCGTTCCAATTGACGACGACTACAGCTTGCTGCTCATGCTCTGCTCCAGCATCAAGCCATGCAAGTCCAGCGCCTACGCCATCTTCAACCTCGGCAACTACATGAACACCTTTGGCGCCATGAAGCTCTGCCCCTTTGGAAGACGCCTCCACCCAGTTCCTCAAAGAGGCCTCAAAACCCACCCTCCTTCCTACAGCATCCCTAGAGGTCGGTGGTGTACAAGGCCTACGGAAACCTGGGTGGCTTCCACAACCGCTTCTGCAACTTCATGATCGCGTATGCCATCATGAAGTTCACGTCCTGGAAGGCGTCCTCAACAGTCCTATCAAGGTCCCCTGCCTCACACCCTCCTCCTTACTCTGCCCAGCAGTAAGGGGTCGGTGGTGTACAAGGCCAACGGGAACATGGACGGCTTCCTGACTGGCTTCTGCCAGCACACCGGCGACTGGGCCAACTTCAATCCCATTGCCGCCTGCCAGAATTTGCACTATCTGCGAAGATATGCAAATTCTATCTACGCTTCTTTTGACAAATCCAAAATAGGCAAAAGAGACGCTAAACTTAAAGTTTGTGTAACTCAAAAGGCCTATTTTGGAGTGGCCTTCTGACAGCCCTGCCGCGCCAGCTCACCTCAACTCTGCCTACTCTCAGCCTAGCCACTGGAGCCTCTTCTGGACTGGCCTACTGAGAGCAGCTGCCCTGGAACTCAGCTCAATACGGCAAAGAGCTCAAAGAAATCACGCCGACACAGCTTCAGCAATTGCTCACTGTCATCTTGAGCTGCATTCAATTCCTTCACAGCAACCTCAAGAGCAATTGTTTAGTGTCATCCCGAGCTGCGTCAATTTTTACATCTGTCAACCCGAGCAAATGTGACATTGTCAACCCGAGCTGCATTTGTCTCTTTGCATCTCTCACAATGACAATTTGCTCCGCATCAACCCGAGCTGCAGAAAATCATCACAGCCAAACAGAGAGTGACCAGCATATGTCATCCCGAGCTGTGTCAATCTTTGCCGCTGTGAACCCAAGCAAATTAGCCACTGTCATCCCGAGCTGCATCAATTCTCTTCGCAGCCTCAACAGTGACAATTTGCTTCACGTCATCCCAAGCTGAATCAATCCTCAACACTGTCAACCCAAGCAAACCGCCTACTGTCATCCTGAGCTGTGTCAATTCTCTTCGCAGCTACAACAGAGACAATTTGCTCAGTGTCATCCCGAGCTGCGGAAAGTTGAGCCGACTGTCATCCCGAGCTGTGTAACTTCCACGCACCTCTCAGAACAGCCTGAATCAACGTCGCCAGAAGCAAACAGAAAGTACTACTTTCTGAAATTGACGGCCTCTGGCCTATCTTCGATGCCTCCAAGAGCTGCCTACAAAGGCCCCCCGCAATCCTCCAAGCGGCCCAGTTCCAACAAGAAGCCCTTGCCCTGCTTCTTCTACCTGGCCGCCATCAACAACGCCCACGTCCCCTACACCTCTCTACCCCCTACAGCCTCAATGCGACAGGCATTTTAGCTTGCCCTGCTTAAAGTTCCGCCTTTCGCATCACCGACAGATGCACCCCCTCTTCTGCCTTTGCTTGGCCTTGAGCTTCCCTGGCTCCATCCGCAGTGCACAAGTTTAACTTGTCCGCTCTTTCTCCGCTGCCAGCCAAGAAAGTAGAGTACCCTGGATGGGAACCTGCACCAACTGGTCAAAGCCTAGCAGATCAACAGACAGAAGATCAGCGTTCGCATCATCGCCATCAACTTCATCACCAATGACACCTCAAACCTCCCTCTCTAATCCTCATCTGGGTGGAAGGCAAAGTCCAGCTTCTACTATTGCCGCTACAAGACCATTGTCTATTACAATGCCGGCATAATCAGCAGGTCTTCAATAAAACCTCATTCCACCTCAAGCCCCACTCAATTAGAGGCCAACTAAACATGGCCTAATAAGAGCTGCGCTCCGCCAAAGGCACCCGGTCTTTTGCCTGGCGCCACTTGAACAGCACAGAGAAGGACACCGACATTCTCCTACACCCTCTCTCCCTGCCCATCTATACCTCCAATCATCCCTTTGCGGAGCAATAGAAAGGCCTCAACTGCTCCTACAAACGCCGCTTGTTCAGCATACAGATGGACACCGACAGACCTGGCAAGCTTTCCGTCACCTCCACTTCCATGCCTACTGCAACCCTCAAAGAATGTTCCAATTCGACATAGCCAAGGACACCTGGCTGAACATCTGGGACCTCCAGAACTTCTGCAACAAGCGCAGCCTCAACCAGCTCTACCTTGGCAGCAGATAGATGAACACAGTCCAATTGCGCACCTTCATCCTACCCCTCCACCTCCTTCTTAGAGGCTTTGAATGGAGCAGCATTGAAAAGCGCCTTCCAAGACAACGCCCTCTTTGGCCTGAAAGCAGGACAAGAATTCCTCCACCCAGCCCAGACAGCAGGGCTAATTAGCCCTGCCTTTCAAGTCAATGCCAAACGAGAACATTAAAGTTTAACTTTAATGAAATAATTTGGTGGATTTTCAACGCTTCTCTTATCCTAAATATGAATAAAAGAAGATGTCTATTGAACTTTGGTTCTACGGCGTCTGACTGAGATTTGCCGACCCTCTGGACGGAGCAAATCTGCAAGGACTACGGCTTCAAGACCTCCGCCTATGGCTTCGGCTTTGGCTTACAGGTCTCCGCCTCCTACAAGATGCCCATTGACCTCTACTCATTCCCTGCCAATCAATTGATTGCCAAGAATGATGCGTCAATGATCATCGATGGCCAGCACATTTCCTCCCGGCTCATCAGCTACAAAGGACTGAAATGCATCTGGCATGGACCTCCGGCCAACTTCTACTTGGCCTTGTTCATCAAGCTCAGCGGCATCTGGCTCGCCTTTAACTGTGACATGAACAAGGCACAGGCCAACGGCCACCTCATCTAGACGGCCTGATTTGGCAGGCACCGGCCTCCGGCCACTCATCTACAGCCTGAATTGGCAGGCACAGGCCTACAGCCACTTCGTCTATGGCCTGAATTGGCAGGCACCGGCCTTTGGCCACTCATCTACTACAGCCTGAATCGGCAAGCACAGGCCTTTGGCCACTCATCTACTACGGCTTGAATCGGCAGGCACAGGCCTATGGCCACCAAGAGTTCAGCCTGTCACTGCACTCCCGTTCCAGCAGCGTTCCACTGTGGACTACAACTGCGAACGGAAAGTGTCAAACAGCACCAACTCAATCGAGTCAATCTGTCCCTGCATTTCCCCTTCAGCAGCCTTCCTCTGTGGACTCCGACTGCGGGTGGGAATTGGCAAACAGTGTGACTAAGCCTCAAGGGTCAACCCCCTCATCTCTAGCAGCCTTCCTCTGTGGACTCCGACTGCAGACCTGAGAATTACCAATGACGTGGCATCCGTTCTTTGCATTTCTTTCACAGCAGCCTTCCTCTGTGGACTCCGACTGCGGATTGAACTGTGAATTCAGATGCCTGTGGAAAGCCCCGCCTAAGAGCTACTAGGAGACAGCGGGCAACAACTACTCGGCATCTTGCTACTCTTCTCTGTTGCCCTTATGGGGGGGAGGCAGGAAGACTGCAAGGGCATGCCCTGCCACACTCCCACACTCTGCCGCATTGCTGAGGAAGCGGGAGAGAAGCAGGAATCAAGGCAGGGACGGCCGACATGGGAGCAGCTGTCACGTGAGGGCGCTGGCAAAGCACCCTCGTTCCTTCTCTCTTCAGGCTGAGGGCCCACCTTGTTACTCTGCAAAGGCCTAGTATGCCTTTTGCCACCTCGCGCCATCGACAGATGGGAGGGGGATGCAGAGGAGAGTAAATTTGTCTTATGGGACTCTGAGCTGATGAGCACAGAATTCGCAACCGCGCAGGCCTACTAGGAGGCAATGACAGCGCCCAGCCTACCAGGCGGCTGGTTATTGACGCGGGAATGAGTACGGAACACAAAACCCTCAGCCTCCGTCGAACTCCGCCAGGTGGATGATTTGACAAGTGCAGACTACAAGAGTCTGCTTAGCAGCCAAGTTGGCAGTGGCAGTAGCAGCCAAGTTGGCAGTGACACCGACAGACCTGGCAAGCTTTCCGTCACCTCCACTTCCATGCCTACTGCAACCCTCAAAGAATGTTCCAATTCGACATAGCCAAGGACACCTGGCTGAACATCTGGGACCTCCAGAACTTCTGCAACAAGCGCAGCCTCAACCAGCTCTACCTTGGCAGCAGATAGATGAACACAGTCCAATTGCGCACCTTCATCCTACCCCTCCACCTCCTTCTTAGAGGCTTTGAATGGAGCAGCATTGAAAAGCGCCTTCCAAGACAACGCCCTCTTTGGCCTGAAAGCAGGACAAGAATTCCTCCACCCAGCCCAGACAGCAGGGCTAATTAGCCCTGCCTTTCAAGTCAATGCCAAACGAGAACATTAAAGTTTAACTTTAATGAAATAATTTGGTGGATTTTCAACGCTTCTCTTATCCTAAATATGAATAAAAGAAGATGTCTATTGAACTTTGGTTCTACGGCGTCTGACTGAGATTTGCCGACCCTCTGGACGGAGCAAATCTGCAAGGACTACGGCTTCAAGACCTCCGCCTATGGCTTCGGCTTTGGCTTACAGGTCTCCGCCTCCTACAAGATGCCCATTGACCTCTACTCATTCCCTGCCAATCAATTGATTGCCAAGAATGATGCGTCAATGATCATCGATGGCCAGCACATTTCCTCCCGGCTCATCAGCTACAAAGGACTGAAATGCATCTGGCATGGACCTCCGGCCAACTTCTACTTGGCCTTGTTCATCAAGCTCAGCGGCATCTGGCTCGCCTTTAACTGTGACATGAACAAGGCACAGGCCAACGGCCACCTCATCTAGACGGCCTGATTTGGCAGGCACCGGCCTCCGGCCACTCATCTACAGCCTGAATTGGCAGGCACAGGCCTACAGCCACTTCGTCTATGGCCTGAATTGGCAGGCACCGGCCTTTGGCCACTCATCTACTACAGCCTGAATCGGCAAGCACAGGCCTTTGGCCACTCATCTACTACGGCTTGAATCGGCAGGCACAGGCCTATGGCCACCAAGAGTTCAGCCTGTCACTGCACTCCCGTTCCAGCAGCGTTCCACTGTGGACTACAACTGCGAACGGAAAGTGTCAAACAGCACCAACTCAATCGAGTCAATCTGTCCCTGCATTTCCCCTTCAGCAGCCTTCCTCTGTGGACTCCGACTGCGGGTGGGAATTGGCAAACAGTGTGACTAAGCCTCAAGGGTCAACCCCCTCATCTCTAGCAGCCTTCCTCTGTGGACTCCGACTGCAGACCTGAGAATTACCAATGACGTGGCATCCGTTCTTTGCATTTCTTTCACAGCAGCCTTCCTCTGTGGACTCCGACTGCGGATTGAACTGTGAATTCAGATGCCTGTGGAAAGCCCCGCCTAAGAGCTACTAGGAGACAGCGGGCAACAACTACTCGGCATCTTGCTACTCTTCTCTGTTGCCCTTATGGGGGGGAGGCAGGAAGACTGCAAGGGCATGCCCTGCCACACTCCCACACTCTGCCGCATTGCTGAGGAAGCGGGAGAGAAGCAGGAATCAAGGCAGGGACGGCCGACATGGGAGCAGCTGTCACGTGAGGGCGCTGGCAAAGCACCCTCGTTCCTTCTCTCTTCAGGCTGAGGGCCCACCTTGTTACTCTGCAAAGGCCTAGTATGCCTTTTGCCACCTCGCGCCATCGACAGATGGGAGGGGGATGCAGAGGAGAGTAAATTTGTCTTATGGGACTCTGAGCTGATGAGCACAGAATTCGCAACCGCGCAGGCCTACTAGGAGGCAATGACAGCGCCCAGCCTACCAGGCGGCTGGTTATTGACGCGGGAATGAGTACGGAACACAAAACCCTCAGCCTCCGTCGAACTCCGCCAGGTGGATGATTTGACAAGTGCAGACTACAAGAGTCTGCTTAGCAGCCAAGTTGGTGGCTGATCTCGTCAGTGCAGGCCAAAAGGAGTCCACCTTGCAGCCGAACTGGTGGCTGACTGGACAAGTGCAGACTACAAGGAGTCTGCTTTGCAGCCGACTGCAGCTTATCTCATCAGTGTGGGCCAGAAGAAGTCTGCCTTGCAGCCAAACTGGCGGCTGACTGGATGAGCGCAGACTATGAGGAGTCTGCTTTGCAGCCGACTAGGTGGCTGATCTTGTCAGTGCGGGCCAAAAGGAGTCCGCCTCACAGCCAAACTGGCGGCTGACTGGACGGGTGCAGGCTACGAGAGTCTGCTTTGCAGCCAACCTGGTGGCTGACCTCGTCAAGTACGGACTACTACAAGTCCGTTTTGCAGCCAAACCGGTGGCTGATTCGTCAAGTGCGGACTACTACAAGTCCGCTTCGCAGTCAAACAAGTGGCTGATTGGACAAGCGGACTACTAGGCATCTGCTACAAAAACTGACAATGACTGATTCAAGAATCAGGAATCATCAAAAACCCATGGAGTGCTGCATATTGCGACTGTTTTGATAGTTTGTAAAGTGCACGGCAGCGGACTTCAGATGGCAAAGCTTGGCTAAAAATTCCTGCGCCAATTTGCCACCTACACAAGCCCTTCCACCTGCTATTCAACACCCGGCAAAAACAGCCCCCTCAACCTGCCCCCCTTCGCTGTACACTCCACCCTTCAGCGCGCCACACACTCCCCTGCAAAACGCCCCCTGCCCCAGCCAGCAGGAACCTGCTCCCCCAGTTTTTGCAAGAAGGGCGGCAAGAAGAGAGGGCAGACTAATTGCCCCCCTCCACTCTCCCCTCCGCAGGCCTACATTTTTTAGCGCAAGCTCTGAAAAAGCGGCCCCTAGAGAGCGCAAACAATGGGAGATTAATGACCCTCCTTACAACCACACCCTTCTCCCGGCGCTCCCCTCCAGAAAAAGCGGCTTCCAAGGAACAGCAAGTGCGGATGACGGATGA
The DNA here is from genome assembly GCA_030248095.1 of Ptycholaimellus sp. GST1_10. Lineage (NCBI taxonomy): Eukaryota > Metazoa > Nematoda > Chromadorea > Chromadorida > Chromadoridae > Ptycholaimellus > Ptycholaimellus sp. GST1_10. The sequence continues at coordinate 19,983 of JASANA010004213.1, forward strand.
CTCTGCCCTGCCACCACCCCCCGCATTTTTTGCGCCCCTCGCAAAAAGCAGCCTCTGCAAATGCTGACGCTCATTTGTCAGCTCTAATCGCCTCACTGCCTCAGAGCCAGGAGCATTAACGATCCCCCTTTCTCCACCTAATGGCCCTCTCCATCAACTTTACACACCCTTCCTCCACATGCACTGGCTGAGCATGCACAGGGAGCTCCTTTCGACACCTAATGGTGATAAATGAAGCCGACGTTTAATGAAGCCGAAACAGGCCTCTACCAAGCCTGCTTTGGCCTCCACACACAGTAGCTTGGAAATTCTTCCCCCACTTCTCTACACCATCACCACCTTCCAACCACTATGGCCCCGCCCCCACTGTGGGGGGGAGGATTGGAGGTACCCAGCCTCAGCCAGCTATTCCTCCAGCCTCAGTCAGTCCCTTGGCCAAGTCCCCCCATCAGCTCCCCTCACTTCCCACTCACCCTCAGATGCCCTGCTGAGCCAAGTTCTGAGCCCCAACTCCAACCCCACAGCAACTATCCACTGTTGCCACCGTTGGCATCCATGCTCTAGCAGCCCATCGTCGACGGCATCCAGCCCCATTCATCAACCCCTGACACATTTCTCCCCAAGAAATATGTCCGCCGACACATTCCCACAACCAACAGTTGCTATCTTCCACGTCCCTCCACCTCCCTCCCTCAAACTACCCTCTTCCCAGGGAGACGAAATAGACACTATGCCGCATCAAGAGGAGGAAGGAGAGGAGGTAGGCGAGGAGGAGCAGGAAGGAGGAGCCAGCTCCGAGTTGGAGCCGGGAAGGAAGCAAACGCACTTCTCCAACAAGCTGCCAAACTCGGATGGCCAGGAGCACTCCAAGGCCTTCAAGGGAGGAGAGGACCTCCTAGCCTTCCTCCAGGGAGGCAAGGACCCCAAGGAGAGGAGCCAGAAGTCTCCTAAACGCGACCGGCAATCTCCCAGTCACTGCCGATGGTTGCCAAGACAAGAAGCCAACTCCTCCTCACCGACAAAGGCAGAGACTGAGCTTCAGGTCCTTCCCACACTTATCCCTCTATCACCAGCCTACTTGCTGCCCGAGGGAGTCCCAGAAGCCCCGTCTTCAACGGGAACAGAAGCCAGTGTCTCCTGCAGCACGCCTTTGGCCAGTCCATCACCGGTCTCTTCATCTCCTGCACAGATGGAGACCTCATCTACGGCCTTGTCCCCAACTCCAACTGCTGCCAGGGTCACCTTCGCTCCACTTCCTCTTCAGGAACCCCCATCTCCAGAGAGCCTCAAGGGGAGGAGGAGAGAAACGGCCCTAGGAACATCGCCTTCAGTTCCGGCAGTGCCCAGGGTCACCTTTGCCCCACTTCCTTTTCCTGAAGCTCCAGCCCCATAGAGTCTCGAGAGGAGGAGGAGAGAGGTGGACCCGGGATACTGGAGCTCACAAGCCTACCTGAACACCAACTCCAAGTTGATCAACAATATGCAGTGATGCTGTGCCAGTCTCCTCCAGCAACTCCACTGGAAGGACAGCCGCCTACTGGAGCTGGAGCAACAAGTTCAGCAACAGAAAAGCACCATCATCGGATCTTGCCTCAAATCTCTCCAAGTGCAGAAATCACTTTCCTTTGAAAGACAGTGCTTGGGGTTGGAGGCGAAGGTGAAGACGCTGGAGAAGGACCACGAGGAACTCTGGAAGCAGCTGGCCACCGCCGGGTCCGAGAAGGAGCAGGCCATCCAGGAGCGGAGCCAAGCTCAAGCTGCCTGGGACAAGCTTGAGTGCGAGAAATGGGCCCTCCAGCAGCAGCTGAACAAGATCCAGGGAGACGGCTACGTCATCAGCCAGAAGCAGGCTGAGAGCCTCTACGCTGCCTTTGACGGACTCCGCCGGATGCGCCAGGTGCAATCTGACCTGCAAGACATCTCCAGATGCACCCAGTCCGTGTCCGCCGCCATCGACGAGCTACCCGAGGCCGACAAGATCATGGCGAATGGAGGGAACTCCGAGTGGATGCAGCGACTGGATGCTCCAGGAGCATCTTCCTCATCGGCATGATCCTGCTCCCGCTCACGCTCATGCTCACCTCCATCGCGGGCCACGTGGAGAAACAACGCAAGGAAGGATGAGAACAATGGATGGTGGCATAGAGCAAGAAGCGTTGCTCGCCGCCAGTGGTGATGAAGAAACCCACTTTGGACTTCTGCAATGGCCTTTCTACGCCCTCATCATTGCCTTTCCTTCTCTTTCCTTGTCACTGCTGCTGCGATGCATGCTTACTGCCTTCCCTGCATGCACATCCTTCTCTTTGAGAGCCAGCCGTCAGAGTGAAACAACGGAACAGAAGGAGAAAGACAGCTCAAAAAGGAGCAACTCAATGACGCACCACGGGGAAGAATTGGAATCAAAGGAATCGCTCAAGAAAGCGATGCATCCTAACAGCCTGAGACACAAACAAGGAGAAGTGAGTCCAAGGGGAACTCAAGAACCCAGGGGAACATTGGCGTGGCGATGAAAGTTCCGTCCCCGGCTTTCACAATCCACGGAGGCCACTCGCCAGCCCATTCATCGAAGACTAGGAGAGCCTATTCAGCTCCCCTGATGGCCAGAAGAACATATCTTCTTGGACTACTGATCGGTGACGGCAAACAGGAAGGTCTGGATGGCAACAGCTGTGAGATGCGGTTGCTTCCCGCTTGCCTTCAACAGCAAGGCCGCCAGCGCATTCCACGTCCAGCACAGCATCTAACCCATCCACTGCCTTCCATCGCCTGCCCACAGCCACAGAGTGCTAGTCTCCAGGACTCCACTCTGCACTACTGCAGTTCTGCTTCCTGCCGGACAGGTTCATCAGCATGAAGCAGTCCGAGTCCAGCTTTGCCATCGTCTTCCACGTCGGCCGGTTCAAGACCAAGCCCAGTGTCCAACAGCTCAACCCCTTTAAGGACGCCATGTTCCGAAACAGGCTCTAACAATTCTCCGGGCCGCGTCATACTTTCTCTCAGTATGATGCCAGCCTAAACTTGGCCTGCGGGAACCTGGACGGTTTGGCCGACAGCTTCCACCTGCACAGCCACGAACTGCGTGGCCGACCCAACTCATCAGCCACCAGATTGCATCTCGGATGGCATGCAGACCCCTTACTCACTTCAATGACTCCTAACAGTGGCAGAGTTTTTGAAAGCCAGTGTTGAGCTGCATGCCTTGCACTGGCGAACAAATCAGAGCCTACCTGCTCCGCCTCGCCGCCACCCTGACCATAATCACCTGAAGTGACAAAGGCTGTGACACCATCTCATGCTGTCATCCTTCCGTCAATTCTGGACCAAGGGCTCAAGGCTCCTGCACTGCGTCATCTTGGCCCTGGCCGACATGAACTTCTAATATCACTTGGCCACCCATCATTGCGTCGAGATATGCATCATTGGTGCCACATAACCTATACTGTATCTCCTTGGCCGCCAGGAGGGAAGAGTACCCGGAACGGAGAGTACCTGGAACGGAAACAGGAAGCCAAGCCGTGCTACTGCCCGTAGACGTACAGACAGATGGACAGCGTCTTCGTTGGCAGAAAACAAAGCCATAGCTCCCTCTACACTCTCCATCCCTACACTCCTCACCCTACACCTGTCGCATCTGGTCCAGACAGAGCTCCTTCTGCCAGCTCAGCTTCGGCCAACACTCTCTTGACGATGCAACAGATGACAGCCTGACAAGTGACATCTTCCACACAGAGCCAGAGGGAAACCAGTGCTATTCAATAGCATCCTAACGTGCCAAGCAAGCACAGAAAGACCCAATGGCCACTGGAGGCTGCCAGAGCTTCCTGTCAGTCAACACCAGTTTCTCCAGCCTCCAGCATGCTACTGGAAGCTGCCAGGTCTTCTGCTTGCTACTGCCAACTTCTCAAGCCTCCAGCATGACACCGGAAGCTACTGAGATCAGCTACATTGGATGGAGGTCACACACGCCTCTATCCAGCATCTGTCCCGCTGCCGCCAGCCGCTCAGGAACCCTGCTGCCACAGCTGGTGGCTGAGGACGGCTACTCACTGCCACTGGTGGCCAAGGTCCCTCATTGGCCACCGCTGAAGGCCCAGACCTCCAAACTGATGCTGGAGAATGCAAAGGCCTCCTACCGCCGCCGGAAATGTTCCAGACTTCCGTCTGCTATCGTCAGCTGCCCAGGCCTTCTGCATGAGGCTGGAAGCGGCCAGAGCCCTCCGCCAGACACACTGGCTTCTCATGCCTCCAATCTACTGCTGGAGACTGACAGGAGGCAACGGAGTACAGATGCCACTTCGAACGGCGAGGAAGTATTCTGAGTGCAACTTCGATCAATCCGCAAGGTCATCCTTGACAATCCTCATGGACCGATTAAGCTGCACTGGACCTTCATCCACCGAGAAGTGTCATCGGGAACAGGAATGAAGAGGCATTTCCATGTGTTCCATTTGCGACTTTGGCAAAAAACGATTTCCCATTCGCATTTTTATCATTACTTCCATTTTAGACCAAAATTTCTTCTTCCGTATTCTGAACAATTCTGAGTCCTTTCCAAGCTTCCGGAAACCCTGAAAAGGCAACAAAAGCATGGAAAACATTGGAGCAGCAGTCCAAGGCAGTCTAAAAGCAGTCAAAACTGAAGCATAGAGGACCTGAGAAAAGACTTTAGAAATTGCGATCCCTGGGGAACTGGGCATTGCAGTGGATGAGGACCTCACTCACCACCTGGTCATAGGACAGCGAGTTGCGTTTGTGATTGAGCATAGTGCCCATGGAGCTGAACAGACGCTCTACATCGCTTAACGAGGAGGGCATTGAGAGAATGGCGGCAGCGAGAGAACGGATGGGGGACTCCTTGGATATGAGGGGGAGGAGGGTGAGGTAGTTGTGTCGGGTGGGCTCAACCGTCAGCCACCATTGTAGAGGATCAGCATCTGCAATAGTCCAGACCATTTGTTTTGCCTGCAATTGGGACTTGGGAAAATAGTGGGGGGACCTTGGGAGCAGATCATCTCGTGGTCCGCGTACCACCGCACCACCATCCGCTTCTTCAGCCAAAAAGTGAGGGAATGAAGGAGGAATCACAAAATGGGCATCCATGACCATCTAACAGCCTTCTCAATACACGCCATCACACCATAATAGTGCCTGCAATGGAACCAAACACTTTACAGAACACCCAGGGGCTAGTGAAAGAATTTTTTTGGGTTTTGGAGCAATTTCTGGCCATCTGGGGGGCCTCAAAATGGAAAAATTTTCCATTTCTAACATTTTCACCCTTACATGGAAACTTGGAATTTCTGGGATAACATTTCTAGGTGTTCCAAGTGGCCAGCGACTTGGCCGCGAAACATTTCTAAGTGTTCCATGTAGCCGGATGGTTGCCGAAAAAAAACATTTTTTAACATTTAACATTTTTCTATATTTTGCATTTTCCATTTGTCCACCACTGGGTGAAACTAAAACTGAAAGCAAAAAACAATGCCGACAGTTCTCAAAATGGCAGACAACTAAACGGGCAATTCTAGAGATCTTTAGCAAGCTTTTTGTTGACCTAGAAGAGCATCTCAATCTGCACAGTCTTCTCTCCCAAACAATTGCGACGGCTGTTTAGAAGGGGCCCCATGGAAGGAAAAAGTGGTTGTCATCAGCTGAGGAACTAGAGAGGGAATAGTTTGGGATAGCTGCGGAGGATGTTGTTATTGACCCAAAGGGCTGCAAATTATCCCTTTAATCATTTTGCTTACATCATTGTCTCAAATTGAGTGCAGGATAGTGGGATCGCTTTGCTTCTTTGGAACTTGAAGGCTCTGGATTCCTGCTTGCTCCCCCTTGAGTCAAATCAAAATTTGTAGAATACTTTTTATTTTGACATGTTAATATTTGACCCCAGCCTCCATAAAACCTGCCCCTTATAAACGGATCATAGGTAAATGGAAAATTTTCATTTTCCATGCGTTTCCATCCCGTTTTTTGCAATTTCAAAATGATCCGTGCGTTTCCATTCCAAGTGACTTTCCGATCACTACTTGGAAAATTTTTACGTTTTTTTGCGTTTTCCATGTCATCCGTTTCCGTTTACCGATCACAGTTACTCAGGTAATAGTGATTGGGCTGGTGACGGAGCAAAACTGTGTAGGCCTCAGTCAGAAGGGCAAATAAGTTATAGAGTGAGAGAAGAGGGATAGGCTGATTTCTAGCAAAAACATGTTCTTGTCTTTAGGCTGAGTAATATAAGCATCCCATGCGTAGGAAGAACAGTATTAAATGGGACTAAGTAAATATTGGGATGGGATTTGCTTGAGAGAAGGGCAAAGTCAAGTTTAAATTGTTTGCCTAGAAATAGGCTGCCTTTGGGATGTAGGACTATTAGTGCTGTGGACACCTAGATTAAGTAGAAAATCCCTTGTCTCCAGACAAGATTTTAGAGAAGAGGGAAGTAGCTTTAAAAGGATCACATCAGGGAGTTTCTTTGAGTAAATGAGGCTTTATTTATCTTCAAATTTGAGAGAAAAGAACCTATTGATCGAAAGTGACACTTTTTGAGAAAAGTAAAAGATATGACCACTGAAAGGGCAAGGTCTGCACTAAACTGAACATTGAAACTTTGGGTCAGGAACAAAAAAGACAAGCATTGTTAGTAGTAACGGGATTTTCTTGTCTTCAGAATTCTAGCAATTTAAGAGTGGGAGAAAAGAGCGGTGGAAGCAGAATCTGATAGACTCGAGACAGACTAAAAAGGTTGATGGTCAGTTCCAAAAATCGAGTTTGTTCCAATACGAATGACGAAGTTTTCAAAAAAGTGAAGAAACAAGTAAGTAAATTATTTAGATAGTGAAAATGTCTGATTGGTTCGAATTTGAGAAAAATCTGTGGATATTGTGCATAAAGTAGGGTGACATTGAATGAGATGTCTTTATTTGATAAATGAGTTGATATAAATCAACAACGGAACCTTGCTGCAATATGGACATTTGTTAAATTTAGATCTACAATTGTGGTCCATTCTCCAATAAGTTCATATGGATCTCTTCTGCAATATGGGCATTCGATAATTTAAGATCTGCAGTTATGGTAAGTTCTTAATTTATTTCATATGGATCCCTTCTGCAATTTGGTCAGGTATTCAGACTGGATCCACAAGTCTGTTTTTGAAGATTAACTTAATTATCAAGCTTTTTTGAGTGCTAAGAATTTATAAATTGTCTGGATCACCTAGAACGTTATGATTTTCTTAATGTTTAATTTTTGAACTGCCGCCCAGGGCATGGCCTGGGGGCAGTACTAAGTGTGTGTGTAGCAAGAAATACCTCGGCGGTTTCTCAACCGATTTGGCTCATTTTTCAGCATATGTCAGAAATGTTGGCCGCTTGCAGCCCTTTTTTCGGAGCTCAGAGGGAATATTTAATTCTGGAGTTATTACCCAAAAGGCTGATGTTTCAGTACTGAAAAAAACGAAATTTGCTTATAAATATTATAGAGGCCATAGAAATGGCCACCCTTAGGTAAAACTTGATGCTGATCACGAATCTGGACTTCAAATTTGGAAAAAAATGAGTTTTTCTCAAACCCAGCAAATTGATGTTTCAAAATCCAAAATGTTTTTTTCTTGAATATTAGCCATGATTTGGGGCACCTAAGGGTAAAAATTGTTGCTGAGCTCAAATTTGATCTCAGTATTGCCAAAAGATCAACCATTATTTGCAAAACTGGCAGGCTGATATTTCAAAATATCAGTTGTTGTTTATTAGCCATTTCTCAACATACCCCATTTTTCAAAAGTTCTACTCAAAAAAGGAATGTTTCAAATGCTCCGGTACCAGTCCCAACCTTCCAAATCTTCCTAAAATGTTATAACCTTTCAGCAAAAAAAACGTTTGTCCACATCCATTAAGAACTCGCCATTTCTCAACATACCCCATTTTTCAAAAGTTCTACTCAAAAAAGGAATGTTTCAAATGCTCCGGGACCAGTTCCACCCCTCCAGATCTTCCTAAAATGTTATCATCTTTCAGCAAAAAAAGTTTGTCCAAATCCGTTGAGAACTCGCTATTCTCAACATACCCCATTTTCAAAAGATCTACCCAAAAAAGTAATGTTTCAAATGCTCCGGGACCAGTTACCCCTCCAGATCTTCCTAAAATGTTATTACCTTTCAGCAAAAAAAATTGTCCAAATCCGCTGAGAATTGAGCTTTTTACAGTATACCCCATTTTTCAAAAGTTCTACCCAAAAAAGTAATGTTTCAAATGCTTGGAAACCGGTTCCACCCAACGCCCCCAACTTGCCAACCTGCCAACGCCCCCACTGCTCTCAGCGCCTCCTCTCCTCCTCTTAACTCAGGCAAGGGTAGACGGTGGTAGTGTTGCCCTTGGGGACAGAGTGGAGAGGAGGGTTGAAGAGGCTTGCTGCGGAGCTGGCGGTGGCGGTGGGATAGGGAGATTGCGGCCAAACTGAGGTGCTGGTCCGCCCCGTCCGAATCCCCCTCCTCCATAGACCCAGGAGGCCGGCCCCCTCAATCCTCGCCGCCTGTTCTCAACCCCCCCCCCCCCAATCCCTATCCAGCCTCTGTGTTGCTGCAGTCGCCGCGCCATAAAAAAAGATGTGATGCATCAAAAGGCAGCATAGTAGAGCCTGCTGGTTGAGTTGGAAACGCAACATTTGCGTCGCTTTGCGCAGCCGCCCGGTCTCCGCCCCCAGAAAGCCCAGGACCGCCATCTGCCCCAGTAGAGCCAGGCAAATCAGCAGCCATTGCCCCATCCCTAACCAAACACCCCATTCCACACAACAAAGCGGGGCAGCCGCAGCAGTCGCCCCTGCCCACAGGATCCTACCCTTACAGCTGCTCTCAATTTACTCACAATATTCACTTCAGATAAGGATCTGAATCCGCTATCACTCCATTTTTCACTCACTCCATTTCACTCCATTTTTGTCCATGTATATGGAAGGTTACACTAAGACCAAGTGGACAAACTTAGATACAATCTTTCAAAGCATTCTGGCAACAGCAATGAACTCGGAATAGAGCCTCATTGTCAGCCAATAAAACTCAGCAGGATTATACTAAAGAGCCAGCCTGCTCGGGTCTATAATTAAATGGCAAAAACCCAAGTCATCACTTGATCTTTGGATCAGTGACTTATGCGAATTGGTCTTTACACACCATGAAGCCCTGCTTGTCTTATGGCGGCTACATTTTTCTTGGCGTCTTACTCAAATACAGCCTCCACGTGCAAGTGTAGGGCGCTGACTCAGGTCTGGAGTCTAGCCATAATAATGCTGCTCAAGCTCCCTGCTCCTTGCCCTAAGATCAGTCTTTGCCTTGCTCGTTCCACTGGTAAAGCACCTTCTCCCTGCCATCCATGTAACCGCACTACAGAGCTTTACATCTGGTTCCGATTCCACGGGCCCAGTCTCTGCCCTTGCGCAGCGGCATCCAGGATAGGGTAGTGAGAGCCCCTCGCGACCTGGCTCTGCCTTTGGGCTCAGGCTGGTCCCGGGAACTCCGGGCCACGATCTGCTCACCTCTCCCCTCTCCCCTCTCCTTCCATCCCCTCCTCTTCTTTCTCCTCCTCTCTCCCCTCTGTCCACCCCTCGCTCTCAGTCCTAACGCTGAAGCGAGAGACGCCTGCGAAGGCTGAGATGACGGAAGAGAATATAGACCAGATCCCAGGCCCCGCGGCTGCTCCTACTCAATACCACCTCTTCTATCTATCTCTATCTATCTATCTATCTATCTATCTATCTATCTATCTAGAGGGTTCAGCCCTGGATGTCTATTGGCAATTGCCAGAAGGAGACACAGGGAAGAGCAGCTATGACGTGATAAGAAATGCACTGGTCTCAACTTTTGACAGCTCTCCATAAGTAAACAGGCTGTCAGTCTGCGAAGGCATAGTACAGCAACCCGGAGAGCGAGTCATGCCCTTCCTAGCCAGGCTCCGGAAAGTTGTGGAACAGTGTTTCCCGGTGGTGGCCGGATCATTCACAGCTGCGACACAGCAGGTGTTGCTAAGGCAGTTTTTTCTGGGATGCATACGCCATGAGCACCGCTTCGCCCTCATGAATGGGAGAGAAGCACCAGCGACTGTAAACGAGTGTGCCATTGAGGCAAAAAGGAGTGAGGATCTGTTCGGAACTCAGCAGTCCGTCAATCAGCTAGGTTTCTCCGTCAATCAGCTAGGCTACTCCTCCGCTCTGCAAGGCCAGCTGCCACAGGGTGAGGAGGGAGCAGAAATGCTCGCATTGGAGCAAGGAGGGAGTAGGGGCAGAGGCCGAGGCCCGTCCACCGCTTTGCCCGCGAATCCCACCAGAAACCGCCCTAGCTCCTCTGCGCCTGACGCAAAAATCTGCAGCTGGTGCCATAGAAAAGGCCACTACCCAACAAACTGCTGGGCCTTAAAGGAGTTCATAGGCATGGTCAAAGGAGAGACCGACGAGCCTTGCGCTACCTACCTGCCAAAAGTGTTCAGTTTCACTCCCCGCTATCGTGAGCCTAGTCAAAGCCAAAGGGGCGGCAGGGGCTCAGGTGGAAGTGGGCAAAGGGACAGAGGCCAGTTGCAGCCTAGAGGAGCTCCGCAAAGCAGAGGGCAAGGGCGCCAAAGCCCCCAACAAAGGGGCTGGAATAATTGCGTCCGTTTCCAGCGGCAAGTTAGCTTCCGGATGGAGGCTGAGCCAGAAAGTGAGGAGTATCAACATGAGGATGATGAGACAGAAGGCATCGCCTACGACTTTTGGTACTGCCCAGAAGAGGAAGATGAAGAAGTTGAGGATTTGGCTGATGAGGGCGATGAGTGAATTCAAGTTGCTATAAGTAGCGCACACATGCTTGCCGGCACAGTTTGGCCTCTGTGTGCGCGTTGACATCAGGGGGGGGTTTGGTTCCTTTTCTGGTGCTAGAGAGCAGGACGCATTTATGACTCTTTTAAAAATATAAGATGCATCATTAACTTCAAAAAAGCTCAATGCTGAGGAAAAAACGATACTTGCAAAGCAGCTGTAAGCAGGCATTTTGGTCTGAGTCAAAACAGTAGGCTTGCCAAAGCCCGACATCAAGGTAAATAGCCTGCAAACCCACCTTTCCTTTCGAATCCAGCATGGCCTCAAATGCCCTAGCATCTCCGGCGACGGAAGGCGTCAAGCCAAACTGGGACATGGAACAGCAAACGCCAGCTAGTCAGTTAGTGCCACTTCACACTTGCTAATTACTTTTGCCCAAATAAACCCCTCCACAGCAGAAAGGTGAACATCTGCATCTGCTGGAAGGCTTTCTGCCTGGAGGCAGAAAGACACTCTTCATCGGCTGTCGCCAAAGCTGCGTTTGCCGGGCAGAGAAACACCCTGCCCTGCTTCACCCGCACTTTTGGAAGTCTCACTTGCAAAGGCTTATACGTCTGAATAGTTCGCTGTGAAGCTTACACCTGTTAACTTCACCCCAAGGTTTGCTGCAGCACAAAAATAGAACCTACTAAAAAGCGTACAATCCAAATCCTAGCCACTAGCCATCTCGTTGACGCTTCACGCAGCCCTTATTGTAGACATCGAAAAGGGTTTTTTCCGATAATAGTCACTAAATTGAGAAATAAAAAGAAGTCTAAATCCCCAGTAACAGTTTTTGTTTTTGGCGCAACAAACTTGCGTACAATGGGGTTTTTGTTTCAAGGGAACTGTTGCTGAACAAGCATTATCTGAAACACACCAAGTAACGAAATGTTTCAGCCAGTTCCTGAAAGACGTTTGCCTCACAGTCAATTCGATGACTTAAGGATGGATTTAGGAAATAAACTTTGTCTTATTTATTCACTTCTCTTTTTTTCCACACCAATATCTTTGCTAGAACGCATCAATGAAAGGAGAACAAGTATATGGCGCAAAGCGCAATAGGTGACCGCGGAGCGCATCCTTTATATGATACTTTGTAACTCAACAAGTCTGTGGTTTCTCAACCAATTTCAAATGTAATCACAGATTTAGAATCGACATATAAGACTAGTGAACAAAAAAATCAACTCTTCTGTGCAATTCTCAAGACTTCAGGTACTACAGTGCAAAAACCGCATATTGCAATTTTCCAACTTTCTACCCAGAAAAATAATGTTTTAAATGCTTCGGGACCAGTTCCACCTATCCAGATATTCTTAAAATTTAATTACCTTTAAGCAAAAAAAAAAGTTTGACCAAATCCATTTAGAATTCGCCATTTCTCAACATACCCCATTATTCAAATTTCTACCCAAAAAAGTAATGTTTCAAATGCTCCGGGACCAGTTCCTCCCCTACATTTTTGCTATACGTTTCAGCAAAAAAAAAGTTTGTCCAAATCCGTTGAGAATCCGCCATTTCTCAACCTACCCCATTTTTCAAAAGTTCTGCCCAAAATAGTAATGTTTCAAATGCTACGGGATCAGTTCCACCCCTCCAGATCATCCTAAAATATTATTACCTTTCAGGAAAAAAAAGTTTGTCAAAATCCGTTGAGAATTGAGCATTTTACAGCATACCCCATTTTTCAACATTTCTACCCAAAAAAGTAATGTTTCAAATGCTCAAACTCCGGGTCTACCCCTCCAGATCTTCCTAAAATAGCATTACCTTTCAGGAAAAAAAAGTTTGTCCAGATCCGTTGAGAATTCGCCCGTGGACAGCATTTCCAGATACCCATACACATATATATCAGGACAAAAGTTTAGTAACCTCTATAGACCGCGGAGCGGCCCTTCGGGCCGCTCCGCAGTCAAAAATCAAAGCCACAACAAGAGGACATGGGAAACGAGAAAGCGGTGCTTCCTACTTAACCCAAACACCTCTGCCTGAGATCAAGCGCTAATTGATGACTAATTGCTGTGTCTACGGTTGGAGCTGACAGAGATAAAAGGGGAGCAGTTGAGAGGACGCCCGTCAGTCTGCGCCTTCCTGGAAGGCCAGGAAGCCTGCCTACTCGCCAAACCAAGCATCACTTTCGCTCAGGTTCGACTACTCATTGTATCTTCCAAGCAAAGACCTAATCTTTGTGGTCCTATGATGCGCCTTTCTTGCTACTCGGTGAAAGCACTTCTTAGAGCCACTAGGTTATGCCTTTCCGACTCTCTGATGTTTCACTGAGAGCACATCAGGGTTACTACTAGTCACGGCAGCCAGGCGTCTTTTGAATCCTTTTCAGCTGGCTTTGACGCCTCCAGCACACCCAACTCTGGGCTGCGTGGTAGTGGAAGCACTGGCTGCAGACACAGCCCGCCATGCTTCTACTCCCGCGCAGACCAGCTCTGGCAATCAACTTTTGACAAGGCACAGACGTGCCTTTTTGCCACTCAAAGCAAAAAGTTTGCAGAGCAGTGTCTCATGGCACTCCCTCCGCCTCACCCTCAACTGCCTCCTCCTCACACTAATCCAGCGCGAGCCATCTGGCCAGAGGCCGCCCCTGAACAACCCTTCACAGCGGCCCTGCCAGCCCTGCCAGAAACGGCCAACTTCAACGTCATCGACGTCCTGCACGAGCCAAATCGTGATGGTCATTTTAACTTAATCATACCCTACCCCTGTCATGCGAGGTTAAATGGGGCATTTTGACATACATCCCATTCCCACCAATAGTGGAGGGCGACTACGCCCAGAGAGCAGGCTTGCGCCTACTGGCCTACGGCCTAACCCGAGGCCCGGACTATGCCCTGGGCCCGGACTGGAATCCCATCACCTGGGACATCAACCATTGCCTCAGGCGCAACGATAATCACCGACAAAGCGTCCAACAGGTAACCCTTTTTCACTCTTCCACTCATTACGGAAGCCTCATTAAAAGGCCTGCCAGCACGCCAACCTGAATCAGCTAGCGCCACGAGAGACAAGACGCCTGATGCCAGCTCCAGAAAAGGAGGAGTCCTTGGCCAGGAATCTTGCACGCCACATTCAGTGCCTGATGGCCGGCAACGAGCTGTGGAACCCCGATGCGTACATCCCCATCGACTTCCACGCGCCCGCCCTGCACTGGCTCATCTCCAACGTGGAGCGCACAATCAGGCAAAGGCCTTCGGTCCTCCCTCTCTTTCCCCCTCTTCCGCAAGAAATATCATATTATGGATTTGCAGGCCAAACGACCCCTGAGGCTTATAGCCCTGAGTATACAGAGCTGGGGCTTTGACCCCTGGGACATGGTGGATCGGTTGGTCTTCGTCCGCTACGAGACCCCGCCCGTCCTCATCACCGCTGAGGCTGCCGGCTGCACCATACGGCAGGCAAACCTCTACCTCAACGCACAAACCTCCATTTCTATCAACCCCAATCCCTCGTCACCAACCTCGCCACGGGCGAGCAGGCCAGGCTGTTCTACGGCAACCAACTTTCCGTCACAGCCTCCCAAGTCCTCAGCCAGGCCACGTCAGCAGTCGACCTGCCCCCCAAGGTAGCAACTGTCTTTAGCTCTACCCTAACTCATACTAAAGATTGTCCTGGGAAAGGTCCTGCGCCATCAGCCTCCACCCCTGCTAGCGGCCATCGAGCAAGAGTTCGGGGGCGGGGCGTAGGAGCAACTGCAGGCGCCCTCCAGAACGCGCAAGGCCAAGAGCAACCAGCCAACCGCAGCCTTCATGAACCTCACCAGCCACCCGTACATGAAACACCAGACCCTCCTCAAACCCCCCAACAGCGCTCAACGTGCCTCTTCAGGCCCAAGCACTGAAGGAGAGTCAGTCTCATCCGTCAAACTTCTCGTTGTCCACCAGGGGTGTTAAGTAATGAGACAAGCCCCCTTTGCAGATAAGGAAAGGGCCAGGGCATTCCGGGCGCCGCCTCCAGCCCAGTAAGCTGGGCAGAGCGAGGGCCAAGTGGCAGAACGCACCCCCTGGCGAGGAGACGCACCTTTCATGCTCCCTCATCATCAATCCCAACTTCGCCCCCAGTGATGCGACTTAAAAGGCTCCTGCCCGCCTGCAGGGGTTAGGGTATCGATTCAGTTTAAAATGACCATCAGATTTAGCTAGTGCAGGACGTCGATGACGTTAAAGTTGGCCGTTTCTGGCAGGCTTGGCGGGGCCGCTGTCAGAGGGTTGCAGAGGGGCGGACTCTGGCCAGATGGCTCCGCGCTGGATTAGTGTGAGGAGGCGGATTTCGAGAGTAGAGCGGAGAGACTGCCATGAGAGACTACTATGGAATTTTTTTGATTGCGGGTGGCGAAGAGGCACGTCTGTGCCTTGTCAAAAGTTGATTGCCAGAGCTGGTCTGCGCAGGAGTATAGAACCGTGACCAGCTGTGTCTCCACCACGGTGTTTCCACTACCCCGCAGCCCGGAGTTGGGTGTGCTGGAGACAGGAAAGCCCACTGAAAAAAAAACCGAGAGACGCCTGGCTGCCATCACTAGAAGTAACCCTGATGTGACCTCACTGGAACGTCGGGGAGAGAGTCGGAAAGGCATAACCTACCACTGGCTGCCAGAAAGTGCTTTTCACCAATTAGCAAGACAGGCGCGTGAGTAGGACCACAAAGATTAGGTTTTTTAGCTTGGAAGATACAATGAGTAGTCGAACCTAAGCGAAAGTGATGCTTGGTTTGGCAGATTGGGCAGGGCTCCTCGGCCTTCCAAGAACCAGCAAACTAACGGGCGTCCTCTCGACTGCTCCCTTTTTTATTCTCTGTCAGCTCCAACCATTAGAGCACGAGCAATTAGTCATCAATTAGCGCTAGTTCTTCCGGCAGAGATTGCTGGGTTAAGTAGGAAGCACCGCTTTCTGGTTCCCCGTGTCCTCTTGTTCTGGCTTTGATTTTTGACTGCGGGGGAGCGGCCCGAAGGGCCGCTCCCAGCCGGTCTTATCGAGGTTACTAAACTTTTGTACCTCCCTCACTTTTATATATATGGGTGCCTGTTTTTTTTCTCCACAAACAAAGTCTCAACAAATTATAAACGAACTTTTTTTTTCCTGAAACCTAATGATATTTAGGAAGTTGTGGGGGAGGGGGAGGCTCCGGAGTTTGAGCATTTGAAACATTATTACTTTTTTAGGTCAAGTTGTTGAAGAGTGCGGGGTATGGTGCTGCGATGAACAAAAAAAGACGGATTTTGATTAAAAAATATTTCCCTCCCGGCGGGAAGGGGGGAGGATGATCTGGAAAAGTGGAACTGATCACGTAGTTTCGTTTTGAAACATTACTATTTTGGGCAGGACTTTTTGAAAAAAAAAGTAAGTTGAGAAATAGCAGAAGTATTCAACAAATTGAACAATTTATTTTTTGCTGAAACATGCAACAAAAAGTGCAGGGGAGGAACTGGTCCCGGAGCATTTGAAACATTACTTTTTTGGGTAGAAATTTGAATAATGGGGTATGTTGAGAAATGGCGTTTGAAGTCTTTGCGCATTGCAGCTGCCATTCTGGGGTAAAAATGAGGCTGAGGGGTCAGCTGAACTTTTCCAACGTGTCCAAACACACATGCAAAGCTTTAATTACACACGTATAATTAGGGTACAAAGCGCCCCGCGAAGCAAACGCCACCTGACCAAAATTTATATTTGAATAAATGGCAAGGTGTTACTTGGCTGTTGCCATGATGCGCGGCCTCACCTCGAGACGACAAGCTCGACGAAAATTCATGGCAAAATTCAACCGATCTCAATGAAAAACGTTGAATTCTACGTGTTCAAACTTTTGAAACATTCAAGATTTTCGGTTTTTGACTATAAATCGAGTAATACTAAAAATTTCAAACTTTTTCTCTCGCCAGCTTCAATATATTACTATCCCGGACGTACATACCAAAAATCAGCTCATTTCATTGAAAAACCAAAGACTTATGCATGTTCAAATTTTCGAAACATCAAGATTTTAGGGTTTTTGACAATAAACCGATAAATAACAAATATTCCGAAAATTCGGTTCGCTGTCCTGTCGCAGTAGATCGGTGACTTGAGTAGTTTGACTTGAACGCCATTGTTAGAAGGCGGCAAGATAAAAGGCCGAAGTTATTGAAAGAGGCACTGTAGGCGGAAGTTGGGCTGGGCATTGTAGTTGGCTTTGTAGAGGTGGTAGGTCGCAGGGTACAGCTTGAGCAAACCGAGCTCTCTGTTCTACCAAACGCTGTGGTGCATTACAGCAGGAACGTAGCGAGGTATCTTTAGTCGGGAGTCACCGAGCAGGGAAAAGGGAGCGACAGGAGCCAGGTTTATAGACATACTGAACTAAAACTCTCTTCCGCCCACCGCAATCGGCTCAAGGTCAACGAAACTGGCTTGGGAAACGCCACAAAAATAATCTGAGTAAGTATCTGTCTGAGT
>JASANA010004214.1:0-10521 GCA_030248095.1 Ptycholaimellus sp. GST1_10
GTTTACTCCGAATGAAACGGGTTGGAACAGAGCAGCATACGAAGTGGTACTCTGATAATAGGGGAAAGTGAGAGGTTGCGGCATTTTTCATCAGATCACATGATCAGCATCCAGCAGGGCAGTCACCGCCGAGAGGAAGAGCCTTCGCCCTCCTCCAGCTTCCTCCGCCGATACCCGCCTCCAGTAGCCCTCCACCCGACCCGGCCAGTGATTCTGAGCCCCACCCCGACCCCCACCCACAACCACCAGGTGGTGGCGTCCTCGGAGGCCAGTGTGCAGGAATGGGAAGTAGACAGGGCAGCCGTGCCAACACTCTTGCTGTTCAGGGGTGGGGGCTTCATGAGCTGAGCTTTCTCTGAGGCAGGAGCGGTAGCATTTGTGGATGAGCGTTAGATCTGTTATTATGCGCCGGCGGTAAAGTGAGTCAAGGCCAAGGAAGGTTAGGCGTGCAGAGTAGCCTCCCGTTGGTGCAGGCAGGCGGCAGCGCCTCATGATGAATTTTGAAAAATTGCGTTGCACTCGTTCAATTGCATTTGAGTCTTTTTTGCTGGTTGGCGACCAGACTGAAGAGGCATATTCCAGCTGCGGCCGGACGTACACTGTGAAAGCGCGGGTTAGGAGTTTGGGAGTGGCTGCATGCAAACATTTTTTTATGAGGTGAGATGTGAATTTAGCTTTGTTTATCATAGCAGTCATATGTGCTGAATAGGAGAGCCTTGGTTGCATGCGCACGCCTAGGTCCAGGATGCCTTCAGGGGGAGCACTTGGAATTATGTGGTTGGAGACTGAGAAGCTGGGGGGAACTCCTGGCCCTATACGATAGGCGGTGCATTTGTGGGGGGCAATAGAGAGCTGCCAGTCGCTGGACCAGGTGCTGAGCGTGCAGAGAGCGGCATTGAGGGCAGAGGGGGAGGAGGCAGCCAAACGCAGGTCATCAGCATATGCCCAAAAACGAAGGTCAGGGATCTGTGACAGGCGCCAGGTGAGTGGAATGAGGAAGAGGTTGAAGAGGATTGGGGAGGAGCTGCCACCCTGAACTATTGAGGAGGTCACTGAGTGGTGGGAGGATCTACAGCAGCCTACCCGCGCCTGCATACTGCGTCCACAGATAAATTCGCGAATTAGGGCAACCACAGCCTCTCCTAGGCCCACGGCCACACAGATGTGCAGGAGTTTTTCATGTGAGACAGTGTCAAAAGCTTTTGCTATGTCCACGTTTATGACATCGACAGCTAGCTTTTTTGCTAGCTGAAGTGTCACAAAGCGCTGGAAAGAGAGGTGGCTGGTGGTTGTGGATCGCTGCGTCCGAAAGCCATGCATTGAGTTTGGGAAGAGGTTTGAGGACTCAAAGTGTTGGCTTAGCTGTTTTGCCAGCATGCGGTCAAAAATTTTTAGTAGGCCAGGTATGAGGGCGATAGGGCGGTAGGATGAGCAATCAGAAGCCTCACCCTTGCGTTTGAAGACTGGGCACACTACTGATTCCTTCCATTGGGCTGGCAGGCTTTGGGAGACTTGACAGAAGTCAAAAAGAATTCGCATGGGGAGGGCTAAGCCTTGGCGTGCTGCCTTGAGGAAGATAGGTGGGAATCCATCTGGGCCAGTGGAACGTTTTGGTTTTAGTCCCAGAAAGGCTTTGTGGATGTCAGACAGCTCTAGGCTAAGATGGCTGAGAGGCGCGTGTGGTATGGCAGAAGGGGGGCTATTGGGTAGGAGGGGAAAAGCGCAGGGGAGAATGCCATTGTCTCTGCTGAAGGCTGCTGCAAAATGTGCCCCAAGGAGGTCAGCCTTTTCTTGGTCAGTGGTTGCAAAAGGCGAGCTGGAGGGGAGGAGGCTGGGTGCGGCTGGAGGAAGGCGCAGGGGAGGGATTGCACAGCTTTTTCGCCCAGTGCGTTTGGATATTAGCTTGTACAAGGGGGGCCTGAAGAGAGGGTTCTGAAGGGTGAGCCTGGTGGCCGCAGCAAGCGCTCATCCTCCTGTCTAAAGTCTCTGCGCACTGCCTTCCGGATCGCTAAGCAAATCCGCCAATACTGCCTATGGGAGCGGGCATTGCGCTTTCGGCCAGGGAATAGGTGCCAACGCTGCTGCAGGAGTGTGAGTGTGCGAGGAGAGAGGGGGCTGTTAGAGCGCCTTGCATGCCGGCGGGGAGGAGAGAGCAGGATGCATGCCTCAACTGCCTCATGCAAAGTCAGCTCTAGTAGATGGCAGAAATCGGATGGGCTACTAGAGATGTTGGCAAGGTAGGGCCAGTCTACACTACTCAGAAATGAATTTAGGGCCTCCGAGTCAACCTTATGCCACAGGCGATAGGGGGGCAGGGGATATGGTGGGGGCCAGAGAGCCTGGCCAGGCCTAGCAGAGGGCAGACCAAAGGACGAAGCAATTGACTTATGGTCACTGAGAAGAAGGCTAGGGCCAACCCTGGCAGAGATCTCCGGGGCATTGCTTGAGGACAGGAGGATGTCCAGCAGGTTTCGTCCTCGTGTAGGAGAGGTGATGTGTTGGGAGAGGCCGAGGGCAGAGACCCATCCGAGCAGAGCGCGGCCGGAGTTGGAGCGGGAGGTGAGTGCTGTCCAGCTGATGCAGGGGAGGTTGGCGTCGGCGACGATGATGGAGGGGCATTTGGGCCTGGTGTTGATGAGTGTGGAGAGTGTGGCAAGGGCAGGGCGGAGAGCAGTGAAGGGGAGGCTGGGGGGCCGGTACCAGGAGATGATACGCAGTGGAGGGGTGCCTGGGGAGGTTGAGATGAGTGCTGCGCAGGCCTCGAGCTCTGGAGGGCTGCCGGGGGGGAGGGGGCAGGGCTGGGAGTGGAGAGTTTTGCTGACCATGATCCAGACTCCTCCGCCCTGGGAGGAGCGGTCGGCGCGGAAGTGCTGATACTCACAGTCAGGGTCAAAGAGTGAGGCAGAATATATATTTCTCTTACAATCGACTTTGGTGAATGGCTGCAACGGTGAATTTTGAGAAAAGTTGGTGGAATTACCCTACAACCTAGACCCAATACTTAAAAAAAGCTTACTTGGCTCATCTGACTGACAAAAAATAAACCTTCTAAAATTATAAAGTATTCACGACTGATGCCAAGAGATGCATGGCCTCAACTGAATCAAATACAAGATGTGGAGAAGAAGAAGTTCAGACCATTGGCATTGTCAAAAAATAAAATGAGCAAATTTTGTTAAATTTCGATACTAAGGGCCTGAAAAATTGTGAAAGAACATGGCATTTAACTGTCATAAGGCTATGCGCGCAAAATTTTTTTGTCATTATCTATATAACAGGTCAACATTTTATCCTTCCTGATTTCGAGGAGGGTTACCGTTTTCCGCCCACCATTCACCCTCCATATATGCCATTGTCCTCGCTAATTTTTTGTTCTGTTCCACCAAAAATGATGATAAAACCCACCAGTTACCGCAATTTTACCGTCTCTGATCGTATCGATGGGGATTCCTCTCCCCTGTTCCCCCTTAAAATACGCCCTTTAGGCATGCTCATAACTATGGTGGGCATGTGCATTAATCAGCCGATTGCAAGAGAAAACATTCAATCGTAAGGGGAACCGAAAACGGAAACTACTGTTTTGTATTTATTGCCAAATCAGAAAAATGACTTGTCTTCTGATCTAAAATGTCCTCTTGCAATAGCCCTGATTTCTATTGCAAGAGGAGGTTTGAAAA
Organism: Ptycholaimellus sp. GST1_10; assembly: GCA_030248095.1. NCBI lineage: Eukaryota > Metazoa > Nematoda > Chromadorea > Chromadorida > Chromadoridae > Ptycholaimellus > Ptycholaimellus sp. GST1_10. The sequence continues at coordinate 3,678 of JASANA010004214.1, forward strand.
CGGATTCCTCAAATTCGATCGGAAGTTCCTCTCTGGCTGAGCCAGATCGTAAGATCACCCTGGAGCCCTGCCAGCACACACACTCTGCTTTCCAGAAGATAGCGCACCTTGTTTGGTTGATAGAAGCCGCTGCCCTGGCCATGTCCAGCTGATGTTTCACATTTGCGCTAAAATCACAGAAATATAATATCAGCAATGACCAGTTAGCGAGTCCATCATATTTCTGAAAGTGAAAGATTCCAGAATGCCAGGCTTCTTAATTTTGAAAAAGTCCGGGAAAGTACTGGAGGGGAGGGGGAGGGGGGGGGGGTTCTAAATGGCAACCAAGACATCCACTTAGCCAGAGAGCGGCAATGATGATAGATGGCGGCGGAAGCGAGATTTTGCCCCATCCTATCGGCATCTTCACATTCTCCGCTTTCACCTCAACTGCCCTACCTATTTCACAAACCAGCTTTTTCAGTAGTTTAGTTCATAAAACTTGTACAGGCACAGGAAAAGCAGAAAGCAATTGAAAAGCGCACCTCAGCAACATGGCCCTGGCAAATGCCGGCTCTGAACCTGTCCCTATATCTGACTAGGAAAATTCTCCCGTATGAGGTTTTCCTGACAGATGGAGATGGCAAAGTTGACCTCCACCTGTCCACAGGCCACACTTTGCTGGGAAAGGAATGGAGTGTGTAGAAGAAAAGACCTCGCTGATGGTCTGAACATTGAGCAGGAGCGGGGCATAGGAAGCAGCTGTCATTGATGCCCACTTTCAGCTGCTATTCACCGCTTGGCAGGTTGCGCTTGGAGGGCGCGTGCGTAGAATTCTGCTGTTCTTGCCCAGGCTTAGCAGGTCCCCTGCACCACTCACTGCTCGCATGTTTCAGCCGCTGCACTAATACACTGATAGAGACACTGACACTGATACACACATGAGACAATGACAACAGCAACAATGCTTACCTGGCCGATTCTCCTTGCTCACACATCTCAGAATACCAAACGCGAAATCAATTCCGTCTCCTGCTATCTTTCTAGCTCTAGCTGCAATAACTTTAATAACTGGTACCATCGGCCAGCCGAAATAGAGCTCTTTTCTCCTAAAAAAATCGATTGCCCGAGTATAAAGCCAAAGAAATTGCCCTATTACTAGTGAAATCTGCTTGTGGGGCATTTGCATTTTGTTTTCGCGCGCAGTTCCAGGGCTCTTTTCATGCGCGCTCAAACAAAATGCAGGTGACACAGCAGATTTCACTAGTAATAGGGCAATTTCTTTGGCTTTATACTCGGGCAATCGATTTTTTTAGGAGAAAAGAGCTCTATTTCGGCTGGCCTATGGTACCAGTTATTTCCTCAACTTTAAAAGCATTCAAAAATATTTCATTAGTAGTAGATCAATTTCGTTGGCTTTGTACTCGGGGCAGTCAATTTTTGGGAGACAAGAGTTTTACTCTTGGCTTGCCAATGGTACCAGATATTTCCTCAACCTTAAGCATACAAGAAATAAAATAAAACAAGTATATGGCGCAAAGCGCAATAGGTGACCGCGGAGCGCATCCTTTATATGATACTTTGCAACTCAAAAATCTAGCCTGTGGTTTCTCAACCAATTTCAAAAGTAAGCACATATTTAGAATCGAAATATAAGACTAGTGAACAAAAAAAGCAACTCTTCTGTGCAATTCTTAAGACTTCAGGTACTACAGTGCAAAAACCGCATATTGCAATTTTCTAACTTTCTACCCAGAAAAGTAATGTTTCAAATGCTCCGGGACCAGTCCCACCCCTCGAGATCTTCCTAAAATGTTATTACCTTTCAGCAAAAAAAAAGTTTGTCCAAATCCGTTGAGAATTCGCCATATTTCAACATAGCCCATTTTTCAAACTTTCTACCCAAAAAAGTAATGTTTCTGTAGAGTGGAATTTCATACTCGCGCCGCTCTCCTGATGGCCCTCCTGCATTCTTGCTCAATCTTTGTGCCTCGGCTGGTCTGCCACCATTCCACTTTAGTTAAGTAAACGAGCAGCATCACCCCTTCGCTCACAACTGGAGCCAGGCCTACACGCCTTCTCGTCCTTCACCAACTCCTGCCCCAGTGCCTGCGGGGAGGAGTGGATGGGGAATGGCACGGACTACAACGGGATCTCCTGCAACTTCCAGAGGGAACAGCGCCGCCTGGCCAGTCTTCCTCTTCTAGCCACCACTTCATCTTCACCCTCCAGCTCCAGCCCAAGCCCTAATGCGTTTTGGTGGCTCTAGGAACCCTCCTTTCCACCTTCGCTTGCGGTTCACTCACCTTTTGGGAATTTGGGGCTTTGCGTTTGGTGTTTGAAGCTGAGCTGAATCGGGACAGCTACAACTTCTTCATGGACTTCATCACCTTCTCCATCATCTCCCAGCTCTAGGACGCCAAGTTCAAGCTCTTCAGCCTCCTCTTCAGCTCCTACAGCTTCCAGTTCACCCTCTCCAAACCCCCTCTCCATCCCTCACCCTGCCCTTGCATTGATGCCACTTTCTTGGCGATACGCTGCCCTTTTGCAACCCTTTGAGAACCTTCTCTAGCCCGGCTGACCTCTTTTGCAATCCTTGCGTTTGAGTGACGTCATCCACCATAGCCCCTCAATACCTACACCCACTCCTAGGCTCCACACTCATCGAGCGCAAGTGCGCGCCCCCCTTCCAGACCTACATCTCACCCACTCACCCTCGCCCCAGCCAACAGCCCTCCTTAGGGCTTAGGTAGTCAGGAACAAAGTTCATCTTCTCCATGGCCTCCCAGCCCGCCTACCCGCGCACCTGCCGGGGCCGCGCTGACTACGGGGAGGATGAAGAGGACGAGTACGTGTACGGGGACTACGACTACATCAAGGAGGGGGACAAGTTCACCTACTGCGGCATCTGCGGCAAGTACGTCACCAAGAAAGCCTCCAGGCCCATCTACCGCTCCACCTGGCACAAGTACATCGCCGAGGAGGCCGCCAACTCCGTCACCTGTGCCAAGAATGCCATCAAGCCCATCTCCAGCGCCTGCCTGGGCCATGAGACCGGCAACTCTGTCACCTGCGCCAAGAACGCCGTCAAACCTGTCTCCAGCGCCTGCCTGGGCCATGAGACTGGCAACTCCGTCACCTGTGCCAAGAACGCCATCAAGCCTGTCTCCAGCGCCTGCCTGGGCCGCGAGAGCTCCGAGAGTGCTGGCAAACCCGTCACCTGCAGCAGGAGCACCATCACGCCCGTCTCCAGCGCCTGCCCGGGCCTCGAGACCCACAAGTTCATCAGCGGTGGCCAGAGCATCATCGGCGTCTCCAAGGACAGCCTCAGCTTCAACTCTCCTACTCTACCCTCTCTCAGCCCCCTATGCCTCTCAAAGGGGGGAGGAAAAGGGGTGGGGGGAAATGGGAAGAAAGGGCCCCCTCCTATCAGAGGAAGGGGGCGGGAAGAAGAGGCAGAAAAAGCCCAGAAAAGATCCAAAAAGGACAAAAAAGAGGCTTTGAGCCCACCTCACCAGAAGAAGAAAGGGCCCCCTCCTATCAGAAGAGGAAGGGGGCGGGAAGAAGAGGCCCAGAGCCCACCCCACCATCTCCTACACCCCCTCCAGTCTCACCAGCACCGCCGGGGCTGCCCTCCGCGCTTTCAAGGACCCCGCCACCCTCTCAAGGCCTGTCAGTGCCGCCGGGGCTGCCCTCCGCGTCCCCTACACCGCCTCTCAGCCCTCCTTCAGCTCCATGGACAGCGCGTACGCCCTCCGGAACTCCAACAGTGTCCAGGCTGGCTTCTGCGTCTCTTCCACCGTCTACTGGCCCTTCTCCAGCTCCTTGGACAGCTGGTACGCCCACCGGAACTCCATCAGCCACTTCCAGGCCACCGACCACGACGCCACCAAGCTCACCAGCGCCCAGGCCACCCTCCACGCCTTCTACGGCCTCTGCAAGTTCACCTACACCTTCTCTCAGCTCACCAACACCGCCCAGGCTGCCCTCCACGTCTCCACCACCCTCTCAAAGCTTCCCAGCACCGATGGGGCCGGTCTCCGCGCTTTCAAGTTCACCAGCAACCAGGCTGACCTCTGCAGCCTCTCCACCTCCTCCCAGTCCTCCTTCTTCTCCTCGGTCAGCTCGGACGCCCACCAGAACTCCATCCGCGCCACTCAGGCCACCTACCGCAACTGCCAGGACATCACCAGCGCCCAGGTTGTCCTCCGCGTCTCCTACACCTCCTCTCAGCCCTCCTCTGGCTCCACGGCCAGCTTGTACGCCCGCCAGAAGTTCTACAAGTTCAGCAACTGCGCCCGGCCAATCTCCAGCACCTTCACCATCTCTCTTCACCTTCAAAAGCATCCGTAGGGTGTAGTACTGGCCTGAGAAGGCCAGGCTCCCCAAACGATTGCGGTTTACAAATTTCCCTCCTCTTTCCTGTCCTGCCTGGGGCTGGATTGAAGCAGGGAGAGGAAATGGGCGCCAGGGAGGACTTCGTGAGCCTGGCCAGCACCTGCAACCAGCTCTACAGCCTCTACGCCACCTGCAATCGCCTCCTTCACTCCTCCTACACCTCTCCAGCTCCTCAAGTGTCAAAAGGGTTGCATTGGGGCCTAAACAGCCTCAATGAACCCGCACCTTGCTGTGTTCAGCTTTCCCTTCTCTCTCCTCTCCTGCCGGGGGCTGGATTGAAGCAGGGAGAGGAAACGGGCGCCAGGGAGGACTTCGCGAGCCTGGCCAGCACCTGCAACCAGCTCTACGCGCTCTACGCCATCCAGATCAACACCCGCAACACCTCCAACGCCTACAGCCACTTCTTCACCTTCTCTCTCCCCTCTCAAGCGCCTCTGGCTTCTGTCTTTGGCTTCGGCCTCAGCAGAGCCACAGCTTTCGGTGCATGCTTTCCACTTTCTTCTCCTCTCCTGCCCTCGGCTGGATTGAAGCAGGAGGAGTGAATGGATGTCTGGGAGAACCATGCGAGCCTGGTCAGCACCGGCGGCCAGTTCTACAGCCTCTACTTCAACCAGGACACCACGCACATCACCTACAATCCATCCTTCCACCTCCAAGCCTCTCCCATCCATCATCAGCCTTCCCTTTGAGCTCAGCTAAATTTAGCCTAGCCTCAATTTCACCTTTTCTTTGTCAGGGGTAGGGATTCAGCAGGAATGTCAAAAAATTTTGGATTTGTTTGAAGCAGGATTGTTTTATGGCTTCAGAGGATTGTTGTCATGCCTTTTATGCGCCACCAAATACTAGGAAAAAGGTTTCATCTACTCTAGGCTTCCAGCTCACTCCACCTACCCAAAGTATCATTCGTTCTGTCACTTTCCATGCACTGCTCTACTCTCCTCACACCCACTCACCTTTCATTCATTTGTATAGGGGAGGAGGCAGGAGTGGGGGCAGCTTTGCACGGCGCTGCTGGCCTCGAAAGCCTTCAGGCAAGTAGGGTTTCCCAGAAACTTGGCACTCCGCCTCGGCCTGCCTCTCTCTCCAACATTCAGCCCACCTGCACCACTTTTAGCCTTTAGCAGCTCCACGCCTATCACACACCCCTTACTTCTCCACCTTTTCCAATCTAGGCTTAGCACACAGACTCCCAGTACACAGACTCCCTGTAGGGCGCCAATCTTGATTGTGGTGTGCCTACGCTGATCTCCTGCTGTGACTGCTGGCTCCTTAGGTTCTCAGTTCATTCCACCCATTCAAAGCAGCCACTACTTCACCTTCCATGTGCCAGCCTCTGCCCTTCTTTCACCTCCAACCTCACTCCCATCCAGGACAACTGCTCCTTTTACCCTTTATTGTCACCCACCAGTCTTCTCTTCCACCGCCACCCTCCAATCACTCACTTGGCCCCACCTTCTTTCCACCAGAATGCTCATATTTGTTGGCAAGATTGTTTACCAGCCTTTCTTACTGGCTTTAGGATTCCATGTGATTTTGCGAAAGATGCTACTCCCTTTCATTTGCTATACAGGCAATTTTTAGCCGTTTGTGACAGCCCTGCTTGGGCTTGCGGGCCTTGTGGCCATCCTGCTTTGATAGGAGGATGTAGAGTGGAATTTCATACTCGCGCTGCTCTCCTGATGGCCCTCCTGCATTCTTGCTCAATCTTTGTGCCTCAGCTGGTCTGCCACCATTCCACTTTAGTTAAGTAAATGAGCAGCATCGCCCTTCGCTCACAGTTTCAAATGCTCCAGGACCAGTTCCACCCCTCCAGATCTTCCTAAAATGTTATTACCTTTCAGCAAAAAAAAAGTTTGTCCAAATCTGTTGAGAATTCGCCATTTTGCAACATACCCCATTTATCAAAAGTTCTACCCAAAAAAGTAATGTTTCAAATGCTCCGGGATCAGTTCCGCCCCTCCAGATCTTCCTAAAATAGCATTACCTTTCAGGAAAAAAAAGTTTGTCCCAATCCGTTGAGAATTCGCCCGTTCCCAGCATTTCCAGGAACATATACACAAATATATATACTCGCGGAAGTCCTTCCTGGCGCCCGTTTCCTCCTTTCCCTGCTTCAATCCAGCCCCCGGCAGGAGAGGAGAGAGAAGGGAAAGCTGAACACAGCAAGGTGCGGGTTCATTGAGGCTGTTTAGGCCCCGATAACCCTTTTGACACTTGAGGAGCTGGAGAAGTGTAGGAGGAGTGAAGGAGGCGATTGCAGGTGGCGTAGAGGCTGTAGAGCTGGTTTGCAGGTGCTGGCCAGGCTCACGAAGTCCTCCCTGGCGCCCATTCCCTCTCCCTGCTTCAATCCAGCCCCAGGCAGGACAGGAAAGAGGAGGGAAATTTGGGAACGGCAATCGTTTGGGGAGCCTGGCCTTCTCAGGCCAGACCACCACCGACCACGCTTTTTGAGGTGAAGAGAGATGGT
>JASANA010004216.1:0-11821 GCA_030248095.1 Ptycholaimellus sp. GST1_10
GTATGTTCTTCATTCATTCATGCTAACCAATAAACTCAATCATGCCAAAGAAGTGGAAAGTTCTGTTGACTGACGACGATACAACCAAGGGCAACACTCATAACAGAGTCGCCCGATGGGGAAGAACTGAGAGAGAAGAAGCCCGAGACAGAAAAGAAGATGAGAACGGAGGGAGAGTTGCTCTCTGCCACTCACCCACAGACAGGACTCCACTCTTTGCTTCCGCCCACTGTTGAGAGACCTCACCAGGATTTCAATGATGAGGCAAATATGGAGGCCGTTCACAAGATGTTGCTGCGCATCGAGAATTGGGTTCAACACCACAATCCGGTAGGAGCAAAGCTGCACTACGTTGTGGACAAACTGATGGACCTGACGGAGCGAGTGGAGTTGGATGATGAGCATTGGATGTGAATGCTAGAGGAACGCCAGTACCAGATGCTGAAGCAAATGGTCCAGATGAGCCCCACCAGCGGCATCCGAGCCCTTACTGGTTGACAGGACATCTCCATGGAAATACTAGGGTCGGCCCTCTACATATCTCAGTGCCTGGAAGCGGAAGTGGAGATGGTCTACTCGAACCACCAACTTCCTGGAGAAGAGAAATGTTACATCTTCTTGCCTGTATGGCTCAAGACGGGAGAACTCCTTTTCCTGCCAGATAATGGGGGCACCGACTTGACCCATCACAGCCCCATTATGGATTGTCATCACATCCATCCTTTCCAGTTCTTAGAGCCAACCAACAAGACTGCCGACGTCTTCAAGAACTTCACCCACAGTTTGTTTGCCACCCTCCTTCAGGCACCAGGTGTTTGCCGCTCTCACAGCCTAACATCACGTACAACACTCCAGTTCTGTTCACCTCGCGGCTGAGGCCTCCATTCACTGATCTCATCGCTTACTCATCAAACCTACCTGCCATAGAGAGGAGGCTCAATGGACTGACTAACTACACCAGTTACTCCTCCCTCTATCCCAACAGCACAACCCAAGACGTCGAAGTGTGCGGACACTCAGTGGGAGGCATAGTTACAGCTCTGTCCGAAGGAGTCCAAGAACTAGCCAGGACCTCCTGGTCGGGCATCAATGCCTCAGCTCATACCTTGTCAAGCCAATCATCAAGATTATCGTAGTTGTTCTTGCCATCATCTCTACTAGGATCCTTCTCCTCTGGGCCTCTCGCTATACATCGTGTGGAATGAGTGTCCGAAGAAAGGCCAGGAAATGAAAGGAACGTCTACGTTCGCAGAACATGAGCTCAAGTTCGAGAGGACGCCTCAATTGAGCACCATCCATGAGCTCGATCTGTCTACTGTCCAGCAATCCCAGTACAGCCAGAACGTCGCGTACTCTACAAGGCTCTCGACGATTGGCTTGGCTCCGCTCCACCGCTCTGCCCCAGACACCTCTACCATGTTGTCTCTGATGATCCCCCCTCCTGAGTTGTTCTGTTGCTTATAGTTTAGATCCAAGGTCCCGTTCCTCTGCCTGCTCTAGATACTTGGTGTGATTCCCTTCCACCTCTTCCTCGTTGCCCGGGTGCGCTGTGGCATTTCCCAAGCCAGTTTCGGTGACCTTGGTTGATGAGGCGAGCGGAGAGGTGCCTAGTTAATTCTGTCTATAAACCTGCCCCTGTCGCCATCCCTTTCCTCCACTCGGTGAACGACTAAAGAGATCCTCGCTACGTTCCTGCTGCAATGTACCACAGTAAATATCGAACTAAAAAGGTTATTAGAAAGAGAGTTATTTTTCTTTCTGAAGTGAATTTGTCATGACACAATTTCGGTCTACTATTCAACTTTTTGAAAAGCAGGGTTTGTCCACAAAAAACCAGAAGGTTTGCATACATGTTTTTATAAGGTATTTGGTACTGTAACCCAGTTTGTATTGTTAGAAGAGCTGATGTGTTAAAAGTACCAGTGTGAGTAATTGTTGATATTGCTTGCTGTGTTTGCTTGAACCTTATGAGGTATAAAAGAGCATTCTACAGCTGTTTAAGTGGTTGTAATTTCTTTAAACTCTTGTTGGATATGATAGTATACCTTTGCTGATTTCTTTTGGCGTTTCCGTTTGAGCCATGGGCTTTAGCACTAAAAGCATTGCGTTCGCTCACCATCTTCAGATTCATAGTTTTGTTTCTCAGTGGATTCGCATTTCCTCCCAAAATGAGAAAGATGCTCTTTTTCGTAATTTTCTATTTGTCATCAGTGAAAACCATTATGTGGCCAAAATTTGTTGATGTGTTGTTCCTTTAGAGCCAATATTTCAGGTATGTGTATGGTTAAGTCATTTGCAATGGGCAGCTTTTATAAAATTGCAGGCTTTTCATCCTGACAAGTTATTCTGCTGGTCATTATTTGAAAACAATAGAAACCCTACACTTGTTCATCAGTAAGCTGATTCAAAGCAATACGTTATATGGTCTTCTTGAGCTCAGTTACATCTATTGCTTTGAATCAGCTTACTGATGAACAAGTGTAGGGTTTCTATTGTTTTCAAATAATGACCAGTAAATAGAACTTGTCCTCAGGCATGAGTTAATCCAAAATAAGCCTGCCCATTGCAAATGACTTACGCAGATCTCATACACATACCTGAAATATTGGCTCTAAAGGAACAACACATCAACAAATTTTGGCCACATAATGGTTTTCACTGATGACAAATAGAAAATTACGAAAAAGAGCATCTTTCTCATTTTGGGAGGGAACGCGAATTGATGGAGAAACAAAACTATGAATCTGAAGATGGTGAGCGAACGCAATGCTTTTAGTGCTAAAGCCCATGGCTCGCAAAGTCGCAAACGCCAAAAGAAATCAGCAAAGGTATACTATCATATCCAACAAGAGTTTAAGAAAATTACAACCACTTAAACAGCTGTGGAATGCTCTTTTATACCTCATAAGGTACAAGCAAAAACAGCAAGCAATATCAACAATTAATTGCACTGGTACTTTTACTTTTAACACATCAGCTCTTCTAACGCTACAAACTGGGTTACAGTACCAAATACCTTATAAAAACATGTATGCGATCCTTCTGGTTTTTTGTGGACAAACCCTGATTTTCACAAGTTGAATAGTAGACCGAATGGTGTCATGACAAATTTTACTTCAGAAAAAATAACTTGTTTAAGAACCTTTTAATTTGATATATTGACTGTGGTACATTGCAGCAGGAACATAGCGAGGATCTCTTTAGTCGTGCACTGAGCAGGGAAAAGGGACGGCGACAGGAGTGGGTTTATAGACAGAATGATCTTGGCACCTCTTTGCCCATTTCATCAACCCAAGGTCACCGAAACTGGCTTGGGAAACGCCACATCGCACCCGGGCGACGGGGAAGAGGTGGAAGGGAATCACACCAAGTATCTAGAGCAGGCAGAGGAACGGGACCTCAGATCTAAGCTACAAGCAGTACGACACTACTAGGGAAGGGGGGATCATCAGAGCCAACGTGGCATGGGCACCGCAGCCGGAGTAGTGGAATGGGGCCATGCCGATCGCCTATATCCTCATAGGGTATGCGACGTCCTGGCTGCACTGGGATCGCTGGGTAATAGACGGATAGAGTTCATTGACGGTTCTTGATCGAGGTGCACTCATGAGCTCAAACTCTGGTTCCGTGAGTGTAGACGTTCCTTCCACTTCCTGGCCTTATTTTGCGCGCTCGTTCCACACGATGTGTAGTGAGAGGCCCAGAAGAGAAGGAGTCTGGCCACGACGATGGCAAGGATGATTCCGATGATCTTGATGATTGGCTCAGCGAGGTATGAGCTGAGGTTGTTGATACCCGACCAGGAGGCCCTGGCTAGTTCTTGGACTCCTTCGGACAGAGTTCCAGCTAGGCCTTTCACTGCATGACCATACGCTTCGACATCTTGGATTGTACTGTTGGGATCGAGGGAGGAGTAACTGGTGTAGTTAGTCAGTCCATTGAGTTTCCTCTCTACGGCAGGTAGGCTTGATGAGTAAGTGATGAGATCGGCGAACGGAGGCCTCAGCTGCGAGGTGAACAGAACTGGAGTGTCATACGTGATGTTAGGCTGTGAACGGTGAACACTGGGCGCCTGAAGGAGCATGGCGAACAAACTGTGGGAGAAGTTCTTGAAGACGTCAGCAGTCTTGTTAGTTGGCTCTACGAACTGGAAGGGATGGACGTGATGACAATCCGTGATGGGGCTGTGATGGGTCAGGTCGGTGCCCCCGTTATCAGGCAGGAAGAGGAGTTCTCCCGTCTTGAGCCGTATGGGCAAGAAGATGTAACATTTCTCTTCTCCCGGAAGTTGGTGGTTCGAGTAGACAGTCTCCACTTCCGCTTCCAGACACTGAGATATGTAGAGGGCCAACCCCAGTATTTCCGCAGAGATGTCCTGTCGACCAGTGAGGGCCCGGACGCTGCTGGTGGGGCTCATCCGGACCATCTGCTTCAGCATCTGATACTGGCGTTCCTCTAGCATGCACATCCAATGCGCATCATCCGACTCTACTCGCTCCGTCAGGTCCATCAATTCGTCCACGACGTAGTGCAGCTTTACTCCTACCGGATCATTGTGTTGAACCCAATTCTCGATGCGCAGCAATGTCTCGTGAACAGCCTCCATCTTCGCCTCATTGTTGAAATCCCAGTGAGGTCTCTCAACAGTGGGCGGAAGCGAAGAGTGGGGTCCCATCCGTGGGTGAGTGGCAGAGAGCAACTCTCCCTCCATGCTCATCTTCTTTTCTGTCTCGGGCTTCTCTCTCCTAGTTTTCCCCATCTGGGGTGAATTCTGGCTGATGATAGGGTTGCCCTTGATGGCTGTATCCTCGTCGTTGAGTCGAGATAGCCCTTCCACTTCTTTGGCATCCTTGAAGAGTTCATCGGTCAGTCGATCCCATTCGTCCCACTTCTTCCACCTTTCTTCCTCCTCTTTCGTTGGCGACACTTCTTCCCTCTTTTCTCTCCGTGGGGATGAGACACTTGATGGATCGTCGGTGGTACCATCTTCCTTGGTGTAGTTGATGTGTAAGGCTCCTCCTTCATGCAAGAGCAACGTTCCAGCACGAAGACAGTCCATAGTCCTCTCAGTGTATGGGAAGTCTTCCTCTGGAGAGTAAGTGGAGAAGGTGATGGAGAGTCGAGAAAATCACACTTGAGATCCCATTATGTCTCCCCCAAACCTTCCGAAGTAACGGAATGGACACTGCTTGAGGATTGGTGTGTCATTCCAGACGATAGTGTACTGAGGCTGGACACAACTCTCCTTCTCCAAGTGGCATCACTTGAGAGATCCGAGGTCCGAGTTGAGAGCCTGGTGTCCAGCGTACACTGTCCCTTTGAGAAGGTAGAGGTTGACAGTCTGGTAGACGTGGGTCTTGAAGCAGCAGTGCCACTCATGGTACCAGGGTTGATTAGTGGACCAGAGGGACTTGTCCATTTGCACCAGTTCCATCCCCCGGAACTTCCTTTCCATCCATGTGTGGTTGCATTCGTCAGCTGGCACGCTCATCCTCTTGATAGGGTTGGAGATTCCCCAATTAAGGGAGGAAGTGAAGCCATCCCATCGCGTAGTGGTTGTCGTGACTTCCAAGATGCACTGCACAGCGGGGATGCTACGTCCTTTGGTGGCTGGGAGCCATAAGTCCACCTCGTGATGTGAGCGCTTGGCTGGTCTTCCGTAGACGGAGCAATCCCTTGTTCGCTCCAGAAGAAGGAAGGGTCGACCTCCCCCGCTGTGTCGGTAGCATAGTTGGAACTTCACGTTTGTTGGCTGTGTGCCTGAGTCGTCTCTTTGATACTTCACTCCATGAGCCGGCGCCTCCACGTTGCCTTGGACTGAACGAGTGGTGGTGGGGGGCGGGAAGGTGGGCCTAGCAGCAATCGGAGTGAACAAGCCCATCACGATCAGTATCATGGCCATCACTTGTTCCCCTCGTTTTCTCTTCACCCCTCTCGTTCCTCGTGGTGGGTTTCCCGTCTGGGGAGGGGGGTCTTTCCTCTCTTCCTTTGGTTCCCCTGCGTCTCGCTTCTGGGTCTCTCATCTTTCTCTCAACTCCCTCCGTCGAGCTTGCTGACACGCCGACCTCCTTTGCCGGTATTCCTCTGGTGGGATGGTCTGGAATTCGTAGTGCCAGTGCTCCGGGGTGAGTTGCCCTTCGATGACACGAAGGCGGCTGCCTGAGCGAGGCTCTACTTCCCATTGCCTCCTCCTTACTTCCTCGATCAGAGTCCTCATCTGAAGCGTGTAGCCCTTTGCCTTCATCCCGTTCTCATCAAATAGCCCCAAGATGAATGGGAAATCCACTCAACTCAGCAGGTGGGCAAGTTGGCCAATGTCCTTCTTGGCCGCTGGGACCGTCTCCCTTCTTGGATAGAGGAGGTGGGGAGTCCAGTGGAGTCGCAGTTGTCTCAGGTCTGGTGGTGGAAATCCTGGAAGGGGCCCTCCTCCCAGTAGGTTCTCGTCCACTGGGGTTACAACTAAGAAGGAGCGCCAGGCATCTTGATCAGGAGGTGAGTGACCCATGTTAGTCATGACAGGATGAAGAGTCGATCGGTCGCTTCCATCTCCAGGCCTTGTAGGTCCAACAAGGCGAGGTGGGTCAATGCAGGAAAGTGCAAGAGCTGTCATGGCAGTGTTGGCGATGCTTCCATGGACGCATGTCCCACGTATTGCACCTTTGTGATGGTCGTGGGCAGATCCTCAATGTATGCCATCGTAGCCATGACGAGCTTAGGGGTCAGAACGCTCAGACCCACAAAGGGACCGATTATCCGCAGCCTTTTGAGCTCCATCAGTGGAACTGATCCTGTTGGCACATCCCATGATGGTGTTTCCGTTCCTTGCATCTGGATGTCCAGGATGGCTAGCCTAGCCGGTAGCATGTCCCACGCTCCTGCCCACTGTCTCCCTGCCTCCTCCCTGGGTCCGGCTGAGGTGAGCCGAGGTAGGGAGAGGACTCTGAGGTTGGGAGTGAGTCTCCTTAGGTCCGGCATTCGGATGGTTGCGTGCCTGTTGAAAGTCAGGCTTTGCAGTTGGGGTAGAGGCAGGCTCCAGCTCGTCTCCAGAATGACATCCTTGGCTGCCTCCAAGTTGATGTGGAGAGTTTGTAGCCGGGATAGTTGAGCGAGGACGGCCCAGTCCTTGGCATCAAACTGTGTGCAACCGTGAATCGTCAGCTTCTCCAATCTGGGGGCTCGCGTCACTATGTCTGCTACGGAGAGGCCGGAGCCGATTGTCATCCATCTCACGTTTGGTTTCAGAAAGCGCCCAAGAGTTCTTTCCCACACCACTACTCCTTCTATTTTGGCAGGGCATTCCAGATCGTTTTTGATATGATGTGCAGCTTGAGGACCTTGAGTCTCCGATTCTGTTGTACACACTGCATGAATATCTGATGGTAGAGGCCGACTGTGAGGTAGACAGTGTTGGCATTCTTAAAGCCCTTGAGCGTCCTCCTCTGTCTTACTTGAGGTAGGGGAGTGACGTAGTCGTGTTCCATGGGCATGTGGAGGTGTGCTAGGGGGAGTGTGGCTTCCAAGGTTCCGACCTGGAAGACTTGGTTCATGGGTAGATGATCCTTGCCCATCACCGGACACAGCATGTAGTACTCCAGCGCTTTGCAACTTAGTAGGTCTATGAGGTATTGTATCTTCCAGGGTGTCTTTTTCCGTCTTGGTGATTTGGGCTTAGTCACTATCCTCTCCTCCAGGATCTCGATTTCAGAAGTCAGTTCTTCCTCCCCTGTCTCCTTTGGTGGTTCCTGGATGGCTCCGATCTGATATATATGAGGACAAAAGTTGAGTAACCTCTATAGACTGCAGAGCGGCCCTTCGGCTAAATTAAATCTTTTTTCCTCCTTAAAATTTGACTGACCCGAGTTCAAAATCAAAGAAATACATATCATACAAGTGTATTCTGCTTCTAAGCCAATTGTAATTTGGTGTGTAGTTCAGTGGCTTGTTCTATAGTGCGCTCAGCAGATTCTACTAGTAGTAGATGTATTTTTTGGATTTGAACTCGGGTCAATCGAATTTTAATGAGAAAAGAGATTCAATTTAGGCAAGTTGATGATATCGGATATTTCTTTAAAGTTAAGATAAATACCAAGCAGTTGGTTCAAGTAAGGTGTGTTCCTGATCATTGAATCGAGTCTAGGACACAATCCACTTGACCACTTAGCCGCATGTTGTACTATGTATAATTAGTCCATAGCCCATTCCACATATTTACCATTTGACCGTGCCGATTGATGTCTTTAATACAGGCTAATTAAACACCTACTATCGTTCATTCAATGGATGAGGAAGTGGCAAGCTCAGCTAGGTCATCCCATTTTGCACTGCCTAGGAATGTATTTAGATTTTCCACTCTGACTTTGTGCCACTGCTGGCATGGTTAGAGCCTGGATGAATGGGCAGGATGGAGCTGGCCAAGGCTGTGTATTGGCTGGGCAAAGGACACCGCCACCAACCTGTGATCACTCAGAATCAGCTTAGAGGGCCATCTGTTACCAGTGGGGGAGGGGGAGGAAATCAGAGCTTGTCAGAATGAGATCCAGTGTTGGTGCCATGGGTGGAAAGAGTACTTGCTGTGAACGGCCATGTGACGCAGCCCAGAACAGGAAAGTGAGCGAGTTTCTGGATCGAGCAGTGAATTGATGTCGAAGAAGTTCAGGTCACTGGCGAGCAGAGTAGGACAGGCAGGCTGCTGGTTCAGCACATCAGAAAGGCATTTGAGAGATGAGGAAAGGTCAGCGGGCTGCTGATTGGAGGGTGAGCGGTACCAGCACACAGTTCTAACATAAGGGAGGTCTGAGAGCTTAGAAACGAGTGCGATGCAAATCTAAGGGGGGTTGGTTTGCTCTGAGCCAGTGGGAGAACAATTCATATGAATGCATAATGCTGTTAACTCGTTTCCTTCAGTTTTGTCTTCTAGTAGGATTCGAGTTTGGGCTTGTAAGAATTGTGTTAAAAGAGTTTAGAGTTTTCAGTCTGTCCCTTTGTCAAGTATATGATTGGGGATGATCCTCAGCTGAGAGGATCATAGGGCATCCATGCTAGCCAAAGACAGGCATGGACATGATTAAACCCATGTTCCTGGTGAAGTTAAGTTCATCATAGAACGGGATAGCACCCCATTGCTTAAAGCAATGGCCGCAGGTCCAAGTGTGGTATAGCTACACTTTTACCATGCTAGCACTTTAGTGTCTGTTAGAAGGTTAGAGAACCTACTGTAGACGTAGGGTTTCGCCAATTATTTATATGATGAGGGAGCCTATGAGAGTGTGTTCAAAACAAAGCTGATATTCTTTGACACATGTATACACACACCACCGCCACAAGCTATTTTTTGCCTCTGACAGAAGACGGTAGCTACATGGCGGGTAAGCTACTATCACCAAGACTTCTATAATCAAGTAGACTGCAACCCTTTCAACAATTGCCGAGAGCTGCAAATGTTATGCAACAGTAGCTAGATAACGCAATATTTGAGTATTGAAACATTAGGTTTACCTGTTTACCATAAACCCTGTTCTCATTGTTCACATTGAATTCAGCCATCTATGGGTGTGCCATTGAACAGGGCAATGAAATGATTGTGAGGGCAATAACTGTTCTATGATGTTCTTCTACTGAAACAATGGTGTCCACTCTGGGTTAGTCTTTTCTGACACATTCCCTGTTAAAATAAAATCCATAATATCAAATAGCCCTGAGCTCTGACTATCTAGCCCTCCGTGGCAGGCAGCCTTTGGACATGCAATAAAACAACATCTTAAAACTGACATAAATGAAATATACGAAACTTGGGTTTGCATACTATTATGTCGGAAAGGCTCTCATTATTCACATTGAATTCAGCCATCTATGTTTGTGTCATTGAACTAGGCAATGAAAGAATTGTGAGGGCAATGGCTTTTCGATGATGTTCTTCTGCTGAACCAATGGTGACCGCTCTGGAATAGTATGTGTTCAACTGAAAAAATGCAAAATACATTTCCAATAAAATCCATAACATCAAATAGCCCGGAGCTCTAACTATCCTGCCATCCGTGGCAGGCGGCCTATGACCACGCAATAAAACAACATCTTAAAACTGGCATAAATAAAATATACGAAACTTGGGTTTGCATACGATTAAGAATAAATTCTAGTATTTTGACAACAGCGTTTCTTAGGTTCACTCCACAAAAAAACTGGTAATGCGGTTCTGTTTCACGGCTTTTTGTTTAAACATAAAACGCTTCACAAGTGTCCTCAAAGCTTTTCAGAAGCTTCTCCTCCAGCCAGGCCGGACTCCCCTGTCAGAGTCCATTCTAGGTTTTCTAAACTAGCAGTGAGAGGAGGGGAGAAAAAGGATACCGCCTGCGCCCAGATCTGCTCCAGCATCTCCCAGTCAGCACGGTGCTGGTCAGAGGCACTGATGTCGGCCCAGACACACCCGATCATGTCCGCCAGGAAGTAGTGGAGGATCTTGAAGTTGCGCTGGAGCTCCGGCTTGTCGATGACGCCGTAGGGGCCGGGGATCTTGAAGATTAGCAGGGCCTTGTATCATGTTCTAAAGTCTGTATAAGAGAATGAACAGAGAGATTGAGGTTGATATGAGTGATGGGGTCGAACAAAGAATGAGTGAATGAGAGAGTGGAGAAGGCACACCCCGATGGCAAAGATGAGTGCCCAGAGGGTGGTGTCCCCATAGTCCTGGCTGTAGCGGATGGGGTTGTTGATGGAGGTGCTTCTCCTGCAACTGGTGGTATTCTGCCAGCCGTCCTCCCCGTCCTTGCACAGATCCATGAGGATCAGGTCCCCCCGCTGGACTGGGCAGTCCCCGTGCATGCCCACCAACTCTTCTCCCGTTCACTTAAAGACCCCACTCTGTCTCTATTAATTTCACTCACAAGGTAATGTGTTGTGGAGGCTGAGATGAGGCAATAGAGGAGAGCTAACGCAGAGGCGGTAGGCCCCTGTATGGGCGAGGAGGCGCACAAGGAAGCGGTAGGCAAAGGTTTGCATGGAGAAGACTGGGACCTTGCTGCCGTCATTGTCGTTGCCGGAGCCGGAGCTGAAGGAGGAGTCCAGGTCGGCGGGGGCGGCCTCTGCGCCTGCGACGTGGACAACCTGGTCCTCCTGGTCCATGGGGGCGGAGGGCTGGGAGGAAGGGTGGAGGGGCGGAATGGTGTAGGAGATGGAGAGCAAGAGTGGAAAGCTTTGAGGCTGAGTGAGTAGGGATGAACTTTTGTTTTTACTCAAATAAAAAAAATCTTTTATAGAATCTGTTAGATTGTAATTCTCTAATAAAGATGAAGGGACCTATTCTCAGTTGAAAATCTAATTTGTCAGGCAAGGCTCGGGGGCTCATAGCTTAAATTGTCACTCAAAGCCTCAAAATTCATGCTGCGGACAGGCAAATCGAGGTCTGGTGGGACCTCCCACGGCCTTGCCGAAGTTTGATGGGATCTTCCACGGCCTTGTGGAGGCCTATGGGGACTACCAAGGCCTTGTGGATGCCTGGTGGGGACTAACAAGGCCTTGTCGATGTCCGGTGAGACCTCCCAAAGCCTTGTGGATGCCTGGATGTTTAATGCGCAACCGTTTCGAGCGCAGGTTTAGTTTTTTCTGCCACAGTATTTCGAGGCTGAGCCCATTTAGCCCATGCGAGATTTTCCTCCAGCCTCCAGTACTTACTTATCAAACAAAAAGAACAAGCGATGCCTTGTTCATGTGGAAAGAAAATGTGTCATCCACATGCCCAAGATCTAGACATGACTAAAATGCTACAGCATGAACAGCTTATGAATTGACAATCATGAAAAAGAACTAGACAAGGTGTGACAAAATA
>JASANA010004219.1:0-25481 GCA_030248095.1 Ptycholaimellus sp. GST1_10
GTATTGCTTATGAGGACAAAAGTTGAGTAACGCGGAGCTGCCTTCGGGCCGCTCCGCGGTTGAAAAAGAAAAAAAGAAATTTCAATTCATTTCCAATTCACCTAGGAAACCTCAAAATTTTTGCAATTCATTTCCAATTCACCTAAATTTTCTCAAAATTCATTTTTTTTTTACTTAAATCACTTTTCACTTAAAATTCCACGTTTTACCTAACAACACTGTTCCCATTATGCCATCCAAGGTCACACAGATGGAATGCATGGCTTTTCTGTCCACTGACAATGCAGCTCTACCAGCACTGAATCTCATGGTACTTCAACTGCGCATGTCTTACCCATTGCCTGAATGAAATTAACACATTGCAATGTTACTTTCTCTGTCATTCTGTGACACATTTTCTGAAGGGCCGGGTGGAGACAAGATGGGTAAAACGTGGAAGAAAAAGGATTGGCTTGTAAGACATTGGCACGTGTAAGAAAAAGGATTCAATGATTCCTATGATTCATATTATATTAAGGTAATCATTCAAATTCATACATACGGTTGGGTCATGGGTGGGGCCTATGGTTTTCATGATTTATTATTCTGACATAAAGCTATACAATATACAGGTTTAATAAAGGTTATTTGCATGCAATAATTGAAAGTATCTGAAAAATTAGGTAGAAATTACTAGGCATTATACTGGTTTGGTTCAAAATGTTGTGGTCTTGTTCTTATGAAGGCTTGTCGGCCAAAGAGGTAATCCCGATCTCCAAGAGCAGATCCTCGGGGTAGTCTCATTTCTGCAATTAATCGATCATATGTTTCTGCTGATGGTCCAGTATCTGGAATGAAGCGTCCATGAGAATCCCGCCTGCGCTGTCTTACCCTTATTTGCTGCCGGTTAAAATCAGAACACCGCTCTCATGTAGCGCGATTTCAGTGTGCTGCTCCACCCATGATTATCCCAGTGAAATGAGGATGGGCCCATCTGAACAGTGCCACAGCGCCCTTCAATCATGGGCAGTTGCACTGCGCAGCTACCATGGCCTGATCTGTAGCAACACCAAACATGCATCAGAACACTGCTCTCACGTAGCGCGAGTTCAGTGTACTGCTCCACCCATGCTTGTCCCAGTGCAGGGATGATGGGCTCATCTGAACAGTGCCACAGAGCCCTTCAATCATGGGCAGTTGCACTGCGCAGCTACCATGGTCTGATCTGTAGCAACACCAAACATGCATCAGAACACCGCTCTCACATAGCGCGATTTCAGTGCACTGCTCCACCCGTGCTTGTCCCAGTGCAGTGAGGATGGGCTCATCTGAACCGAACCACAGCGCCCTTCAATCATGGGCAGTTGCACTGCACAGCTACCATGGCCTGATCTGTAGCAACACAAAACATGCATCAGAACACCGCTCTCACGTAGCGCGATTTCAGTGTGCTGCTCCACCCATGCTTATCCCAGTGCAATAAGGATGGGCCCATCTGAACAGTGCCACAGTGCCCTTCAATCAAGGGCAGTTGCACTGCGCAGCTACCATGGCCTAATCTGTAGCAACACCAAACATGCATCAAAACACTGCTCTCACGTAGCGCGATTTCAGTGTACTGTTCCACCCATGTTTATCCCAGTGCAATGAGGATGGGCCCATCTGAACAGTGCCACAGCGCCCTTCAATCCTGGCAGTTGCACTGCGCAGCTCCCATGGCCTGATCTGTAGCAACACCAAACATGCATCAGAACACTGATCTCACATAGCGCGATTTCAGTGTACTGCTCCACTCATGCTTGTCCCAGTGCAGTTAGGATGGGCTCATCTGAACCGAACCACAGCGCCCTTCAATCATGGGCAGTTGCACTGCACAGCTACCATGGCCTGATCTGTAGCAACACAAAACATGCATCAGAACACCGCTCTCACGTAGCGCGATTTCAGTGTGCTGCTCCACCCATGCTTGGCCCAGTGCAATAAGGATGGGCCCATCTGAACACTGCCACAGTGCCCTTCAATCATGGGCAGTTGCACTGCTCAGCTACCATGGCCTGATCTCTAGCAACACCAAACATGTATCAAAACACCGTTCTCATGTAGCGCGATTTCAGTGTACTGCTCCACCCATGCTTGTCGCAGTGCAATGAGAATTGGCCCATATATCTGAACAGTGCCACAGCGCCCTTCAATCATGGGCAGTTGTACTGCGAATCTCCCATGGCCTGATCTATAGCAACACCAAACATGCATCAGAACACCGCTCTAACGTAGCGCGATTTCAGTGTACTGCTCCACCCATGCTTGTCCCAGTGCAGTGAGGATGGGCCCATCTGAACAGTGCCACAGTGCCCTTCAATCATGGGCAGTTGCACTGCGCAGCTACCATGGCCTGATCTGTAGCAACACCAAACATGCATCAGAACACTGCTCTCACGTAGCGCGATTTCAGTCTACTGCTCCACCCATGCTTGTCCCAGTGCAGTGAGGATGGGCCCATCTGAACAGTGCCACAGCGCCCTTCAATCATGGGCAGTTGCACTGCGCAGCTCCCATGGCCTGATCTGTAGCAACACCAAACATGCATCAGAACACTGATCTCACATAGCGCGAGTTCAGTGTACTGCTCCACCCATGCTTGTCCCAGTGCAGTGAGGATGGGCCTATCTGAACAGTGCCACAGCACCCTTCAATCGTGGGCAGTTGCACTGTGCAGACTGCTCTGCCCACAACAGGCACTTTGTGAGAGCAGTCTTTGCAGCCGGCTCTGCCCATAATATGCACTACGTGAGAGCAGTCATTGCATCCACCTCTGCCCACAACATTCACTACGTGAGAGCAGTCTTTGCAGCAGCTCTGCCCATAGTATGCACTACGTGAGAGCAGTCTTTGCAGCCTGCTCTGCCCACGACATGCACTACGTGAGATCAGTCAGTGCAGCCTGCTCTGCCCAGAGTATGCACTACGTGAGAGCAGTATTTGCAGCCTGCTCTGCCCACAACATACATTACGTGAGAGCTGTCTTTGCAGCAGCTCTGCTTACAACACGCACTACGTGAGAGCAGTCTTGGTAGCAGCTCTGCCCACAACATGCACTACGTGAGAGAAGCTTTTTTGCAGCAGCTTTGCCCACAACATGCACTACGTGAGAGCAGTTTTTGCAGCAGCTCTGCCCACAGTATGTACAACTTGAAAGCAGTCTATGCAGCAGTTCTGCCCACAACATGCACTTCGTGAGAGCAGTCATTGCAGCCTGCTCTGCCCACAACATGCACTACGTGAGAGCAGACATTGCAGCCTGCTCTGCCCACAACATGCACTACGTGAGAGCAGTCTTTGTAGCCTGCACTGCCCACAACATGCACTACGTGAGAGCAGTCTTTGCAGCCTGCTCTGCCCACAACATGTATTACGTGAGAGCAGTCTTTGCAGCCTGCTCTGCCCAGAGTATGTATTACGTGAGAGCAGTCATTGCAGCCTGCTCTGCCCACAACATGTACTAATTGAGAGCAGTCATTGCAGCATGCTCTGCCCACAACATGCACTACATGAGAGCAGTCTTTGCAGCAGCTCTGCCCACAACATGCACTACGTGAGAGCAGTCTTTGCAGCAGCTCTGCCCACAAAATGCACTACGTGAGAGCAGTTTGTATAGCAGCTATGCCCACAACATGCACTAGGTGAGAGCAGTCTTTGCAGCAGCTCTGCCCACAAAATGCACTACGTGAGAGCAGTTTGTATAGCAGCTATGCCCACAACATGCACTAGGTGAGAGCAGTCTTTGCAGCAGTTCTGCCCACAACATGTACTATGTGAGAGCAGTCTTTGCATCCTGCTTTTCCCACAAAATGCACTACGTGACAGCAGTCTTTGCAGTCTGCTCTGCCCACAACATGCACTACGTGATAGCAGTCTTTGCAGTCTGCACTGCCCACAACATTCACTACGTGACAGCAGTCTTTGCAATCTGCTCTGCCCACAACATGCACTACGTGACAGCAGTCTTTGCAGTCTGCTCTGCCCACAACGTGCACTCTGTGACAGCAGTCTTTGCATTCTGCTCTGCCCACAACATGTACTATGTGAGAGCAGTCTTTGCAGAAAACTCTGCTAACAACATGCACTACATGAGAGCAGTATTTGCAGTAAACTCTGCCAAAAACATGTACTACGTGAGATCAGTCTTTGCAGTCGGCTCTCTCCACAACATGCACTACGTGAGAGCAGTCTTTGCAGTAAACTTTGCCCACAGCATGCACTACGTGAGAGCAGTCTCTTTTCTCTCTCCCACATACCCCCCGTAACCCCCCAAACTCTGCCCAAAACATGCACTATGTGGAGCAGCAGTTCAAAAAAACTTTTTTTTTTCTCTCTCTTTTTTTGATAGTCGGCTCTGCCCACAACATGCACTACGTGGATGTGATGGTGATGGGATATACATCACTTTGATATTTGTGATATATTATTTGGTGATATATTATTTGGTGATATATTATTTGTGATGAATATTATACCTTGAATCTGATAACCTAGACCCACCTATATATGAATTGTGGTAATATAATTCCTGGTTAAATTCCAACTTGAATTGTGGTCACTCGTGTATTTGCTACAGATCAGACCATGGTAGCTGAGCAGTGCAACTGCCCATGATTGAATGGCGCTGAGACACGGTTCAGATGGGCCCATCCTCATTGCACTGGGACAAGCATGGGTGGAGCAGTACACTGAAATCGCGCTACGTGAGAGTGGTGTTCTGATGCATGTTTGGTGTTGCTACAGATCAGGCCATGGGAGCTGCGCAGTGCAACTGCCCAAGATTGAAGGGCGCTGTGGCACTGTTCAGATGGGCCCATCCTCACTGCATAAGCATGGGTGGAGCAGCACACTGAAATCGCGCTACGTGAGAGCAGTGTTCTGATGCATGTTTGGTGTTGCTACAGATCAGGCCATTGGAGCTGCGCAGTGCAACTGCCCATGATTGAAGGGTGCTGTGACACGGTTCAGATTGGCCCATCCTCACTGCACTGGGACAAGCATGGATGGAGCAGTACACTGAAATCGCACTACGTGAGAGCGGTGTTCTGATGCTTGTTTGGTTTTGCTACAGATCAGGCCATGGGAGCTGCGCAGTGCAACTGCCCATGATTGAAGGGTGCTGTGGCACTGTTCAGATGGGCCCATCCTCACTGCACTGGGACAAGCATGGATGGAGCAGTACACTGAAATCGCGATACGTGAGATCGGTGTTCTGATGCTTGTTTGGTGTTGCTACAGATCAGGCCATGGTAGCTGCGCAGTGCAACTGCCCATGATTGAAGGGCGCTGTGGCACTGTTCAGATGGGCCCATCCTCACTGCACTGGGACAAGCATGGGTGGAGCAGTACACTGAAATCGCGCTACGTGAGAGTGGTGTTTTGATGCATGTTTGGTGTTGCTACAGATCAGGCCATGGGAGCTGCGCAGTGCAACTGCCCATGATTGAAGGGCGCTGTGCACTGTTCAGATAGGCCCATCCTCACTGCACTGGGACAAGCAGGGGTGGAGCAGTGAAATGAAATAGCGCTATGTGAGAGCTGCGTTCTGATGCATGTTTGGTGTTGCTACATATCAGGCCATGGGAGCTGCGCAGTGCAACTGCCCATGATTGAAGGGCGCTGTGGCACTGTTCAGATGGGCCCATCCTCACTGCACTGGGACAAGCATGGATGGAGCAGTACACTGAAATCGCGCTACGTGAGAGCGGTGTTCTGATGCATGTTTGGTGTTGCTACAGATCAGGCCATGGGAGCTGCGCAGTGCAACTGCCCATGATTGAAGGGTGCTGTGGCACTGTTCAGATGGGCCCATCCTCACTGCACTGGGACAAGCATGGATGGAGCAGTACACTGAAATCGCGATACGTGAGATCGGTGTTCTGATGCTTGTTTGGTGTTGCTACAGATCAGGCCATGGTAGTTGCGCAGTGCAACTGCCCATGATTGAAGGGCGATGTGTCACTGTTCAGATGGGCCCATCCTCACTGCACTGGGACAAGCATGGATGGAGCAGTACACTGAAATCTCACTACGTGAGAGTGGTGTTCTGATGCTTGTTTGGTGTTGCTACAGATCAGACCATGGTAGCTGCGCAGTGCAACTGCCCATGATTGAAGGGTGCTGAGACACGGTTCAGATGGGCCCATCCTCACTGCACTGGGACAAGCATGGGTGGAGCAGTACACTGAAATCGCGCTACGTGAGAGCAGTGTTCTGATGCATGTTTGGTGTTGCTACAGATCAGGCCATGGTAGCTGCGCAGTGCAACTGCCCATGATTGAAGGGTGCTGTGACACGGTTCAGATTGGCCCATCCTCACTGCACTGGGACAAGCATGGATGGAGCAGTACACTGAAATCGCGCTACGTGAGAGCGGTGTTCTGATGCTTGTTTGGTGTTGCTACAGATCAGGCCATGGGAGCTGCGCAGTGCAACTGCCCATGATTGAAGGGTGCTGTGGCACTGTTCAGATGGGCCCATCCTCACTGCACTGGGACAAGCATGGATGGAGCAGTACACTGAAATCGCGCTACGTGAGAGCAGTGTTCTGATGCATGTTTGGTGTTGCTACAGATCAGGCCATGGGAGCTGCGCAGTGCAACTGCCCATGATTGAAGGGCGCTGAGACACGGTTCAGATGGGCCATCCTCACTGCACTGGGATAAGCATGGGTTGAGCAGTACCCCGAAAGCGCACTATGTGAGAGTGGTGTTCTGATGCTGCAAAGACTGCTCTCGCGTAGTGCATGTTGTGGGCAGAGCTGCTGCAAAGACTGCTGTCACGTAGTGCATGTTGAGGGCAGAGATGCTGCAATGACTGATCTCACGTAGTGCATGTTGTGGGAAGAGCTGCTGCAAAGACTGCTCTCACATAGTGCATGTTGTGGGCAGAGATGCTGCAATGACTGATCTCACGTAGTGCATGTTGTGGGAGAGGGCTGATGCAAAGACTGCTCTCACGCAGTGCATGTTGTCGGCCGAGCATATTGCAAAGACTGCTCGCACATAGTTCATGTTGTGGGCAGATCTGCTGAAAAGAATGATCTCACTTATTGCATGTTGTGGGCAAAGCTGCTGCAAAGACTGCTCTCGCGTAGTGAATGTTGTGGGCAGAGCTGATGCAAAGACTGTTCTCACGAAGTGTATGTTGTGGGCAGAGATGCTGCAAAGAATGATCTCACGTATTGCATGTTGTGGGCACCTCAGCTGCAAAGACTGCTCTCACGTAGTGCATGTTGTGGACAGAGATACTGCAAATACTGCTTTCACGTAGTGCATGGAGTGGGCAGAGCTGCTGCAAAGACTGCTCTCACGTAGTGTATGTTGTGGGCAGAGATACTGCAAAGACTGCTTTCACGTAGTGCATGTTGTGGGCAGGGCTGATGCAAAGACTGCTCTCACGTTGTTCATATTAAGGTCTTGCTTGTGTAATCAGTCAAGCACCTCAATCCGGGCAGCAATATGCTCACAATCACAGCCGTATGCCATGACACTAGACGTTAGACTTCAAATTGAGTTATGGTCCTCAACAACCTTAATTTATCTATTGTATATGCTGCTGTAAAATAATTATATATTTGAGTCTCTTAAGAGGCCGTTTGCGAGAAGATTCAGAGTGGTATTCCACTTCCCGAAAATCAAAGGTTCAAATTGGGAATCGGTATTAGGCCATGATTTTGGTCTATTAAGTTGTGATCTCAGCCCAGCAAACCCTGGGCCAAAATATGGCTAAGTTGCCGAACAATGGCCATTTTTGTAACACCTACTATTTTGACCTTTGAATGACCTAAAAATCGATTTTTGGCAAAGTTCAACACCCATTTTGTGGTCACCCTCCAACTTTTATATATAAATCGAACCGCAAAAACATAACAAAGTTTATGGTGACACAGATTTTTTCAAAAATAAATTTTTTTCAATTGCTTTTCCAAAAACACGATTTCTGAAAACTGATTTCAAAAAATGGTCAAAAAATTAAAGGCTTAGACCTATCCTATCTTTTTATTCACATTAGTGCCGTCATTTTGGTATATATTACATTTCAAATGGCGATGTAACAGTCGGAACATTTTGATTGAAAATTCCCAAAAAAATTTTGATTGAAAATTCCCACAAAAATTTCATTCTCAAAATTCGAATTTTTTGACCTGAAAAGTTCTTTTGGGATCCCATATCATTTGTTTCCCAAAAATTAGTCCCAATCTGTTTAAACTGAATTGCCAGTTTTCCTATGCTTTATACAGTTGTCCTATGCTTTATACAGTTTAACATAGGAAAATAGGCATTTCAGTTTGAGCAGATTGAGATTCATTTTGGAGAAACAAATGATACAATATGGGATCCTAATAGAACTTTTCCTAAGCCATGGTAGGTTGTGTCAAAGAGGTGATCACAGTTTCCCGTGAATTAATTACGTCATTTATGTTATTACATGATTGTATTTTTTTACATCATACATCATTTAAATCACAAATGACAACTAGTAATTTGCTATCATCGTTGTCTAACACTGAGCTGACCAGAAATACTACAAAAGCAACATTTGGAATAACAAAAGTTAGCATTCGTGGAAATCTCAAAAACTATGCAAGTCAGAAGCCTGCTGCTGAAACAGG
The DNA here is from genome assembly GCA_030248095.1 of Ptycholaimellus sp. GST1_10. Taxonomy (NCBI): domain Eukaryota; kingdom Metazoa; phylum Nematoda; class Chromadorea; order Chromadorida; family Chromadoridae; genus Ptycholaimellus; species Ptycholaimellus sp. GST1_10. Next base: position 8,633 of record JASANA010004219.1, read on the forward strand.
TTCAGAAGTACATCCAACTGTGCAAATATCCAGCTCAAATGGAATGAGTGAAAAGACATCTTGGGCGATGTATGCAACGTTTTGTTCCATGAAACATACAAGGTCGACTGAAGACCAACTTAAAGCCACACTGCTCAGCAAGCAGCCATCCCGCAGTTTGTGATGTTCAACTGTTCAATCCACTAGATATCCCCAGTGTAATTTTATAACGCTTTTCCTTCCAGATATAAATTCTTATTTTTGCTCGGCCGAAGGCTGCCTGCCGCGGAGGGCAGGGCAGTCAGAGCTCTGGAGGAAAACATATATGTATGAATATATATATTGGGGCTGGGCGCCAGAGCTCCTCCTGGCATGGGTGCTATGGCCCCTGCGCTTTGCCTAGCATGCTTCGCATGCTAGGCTATGCTCCGGGCCCTCCACACCCATGCCCTCCGCCCGCGAGCTCTGACTGCCTGTATATATATATATATATATATATATATATATATATATATATATATATATATATATGTGTGGGTATCTAACAGGGCTGGGAACTGCCGATATCTCAACGGAATTTGACAACCTTTTTTCCTGAAAGATAAAAATTGCCGCTTGGATCCTTGAGGGGGGGAGCCGGTCCCGGACTACTAGAAACATTACGTTTTGAGTAGAAAAATTGTTTTTGCTGAAAATGTACATTTTGCTCGGTAGCAGCTGAACTGTTGAGATTTGAACAGAACACTTGAATTTTGCTGTTCACAATTCATACATAACGCTTTTTTGAATATGGTTGGACAATTCCCTAATCCTGGTAGGCATGCACCCGCCATCTGGTATAGACTGTGGTGATTTAAAAAAGTAGGTATTTAATTGTTAAGCATGCTCCTGCCCATCATTCTCAGTTGAAGGCACCGACATCCCATTGACACTAGCTAAAGAAGGGATGATATGGGAACCCTCCTTCTAGCAACTCCATCTTTCAAGGCTCACTTCACGTCTACCACTAACACACTAACAAGGCTAACCACACTAAAAAGTCATCCGACTCCCTTTCCTAGAATCACTCAAAAGCCTGCATCCTATATTACCGTCCCTAGCTTGATTATTTATTTATTTTTTTATTTATTTTCTAAAACGTGTCCCTTATTATGCTTACTCTATGGTCACCGTCAACTAAAGATGAGGGTGCCCGCGTAGAAACTATTCATCAAATTTAGTTTTCACCGCTGTAGCTTAAACTTGCCTTCTGGAGGCTATGGCTATGTATATATATACATGATGACAAAAGTTTAGTAACCTCTATAGACCACGGAGCGACTCTTCGGAGTCAAAATGGGATGGTTCGCGGTCAACAATTTTATATATGAAGATTTTAGTTTCTTTGCAATAAATCATTAAATAATGCATATTTCGTAAATTCTTTAAATCACTGTCTAAATACCATCCAGACAAACGTATTGACCAAAATTTAGCTGGTTTCTTTGAAAAACTAGGGAATCATGATTGTTTGAATTTTTGAAACATCGCGATTTTTGGTTTATGCTTATAAATCAAGAAAAAAAATAAAAATTTCAAAAAAAAACTTTTAACAGCTTCAACATAGTATTGACAGAGCCTGCAAAGGAAATCTGCGGTCTTGTACCGGGAGGGGGAGGGGGCACGGAGTATTCATCCAATGCCTAATGCAAGTTTACTCAGGAATGAGTGCGCATATTTTGGTTAAACTGTGTAACAAGTTAGATTTAATTATCATTAATATTTCCCTAAAACGCCAGGCAATTAAAATACATTTTGAATCCCTGGCAATCATAATTGAAAAATTACTCCATTTCAGAAAACTTAAATCCATTGCCTAAACATGCAGTTTGCATCAAATTTCATTAGTTTATTTCATTAGCCTCAGCCAGTTTGCCATTGAGGTTCATGGTTAAACATAGCTTGATGCTATTGGCTGCAAATACATTAATACAATGCACAAAAGAACTTTAAAAAAGGGGTACGAAATGGAGCCATGGCTATGTAGAGCTCCATGAATTTGGAGGTGAAATTGTTGCAGAACTTTTGACAAATGCTAGACGGAATATTGCACCAAAAATCAGCATATTTCACCCACAAACATTCCCTTTGTTTTGCTGTAAGTCAGTAATAAACGTATTGTTTTGGCATTATTATCCTTGTTGGACGTGGCTTTTGTCAATGGGGTTCAGGTATATTACCAACATGCGATGTGCCTACAGCCTACTTTTGGTTTCAAGGGACTTCCGGTTATCAGTCTTCTGCACTACAGCAAATATGGTTATGCTGCTCTCACACTTCAATTCATTGATATATTAGCTTTATTTTTAATGGTTTGTTGTACCTCTTGTTTACTAATTTTAGCTCTTTGCCGTCGATTTAATGTTACAAATAGCCATTTTGCATGGGTTAGACGTATTCAGCCACCACTTAGCATGTATGTGACCTTGACGACAATGTGCAGTGCTTTTCTGCGGGGATGCTTGGGATCAGATCTTATTTGGCACAAACCATTATGCAACATTTCTTTAGGCATTGTACCGAATCCTACAGAATTCTATCCTAATGTATATCGTATTCAGTTTGGGTGGATAGCGGCATGTATTTTATTAGTGATCATGACTCCTCTAATAAAACGGATAAGGATATGGCCTACGGATAAGGATATGGCTATTGACTAGTTGGACTAGGAAGTTTGGCGAGGGGGCTACACTTGGACCGCTCCCTACATCACCTAAAAGCTCACTGATAAACTTTACAAATGCTACAGGCTATGATGACAATGGCTAGGGGCATGAATGAATCAGGCGTTCTTGAGTTGCCGATAAAAGAGTAGAAGTGAGTGAAGGGTGAGGGGCTCCCAGCGACGAAGCCGGCGAAGCTGAAGCCGAGGGCGCTGAGGCTCCCGGCGAAGTTGGGCAGACCAGGGCAGCACGGATTAGCTGCTCCCTGCGAAGGAAACGAAGTAGACGACGCAGTCCACAGAGTTGCAGGAGTGCCCGGCCTTGACATAGGCGGCAGGGATCAGCAGTCGCAGCTGCTCGAAATTGCCCCACTGCAGATCAACAGGGCAGGCAAAGGGAAGAAAGCTTGAAAGGGTGGACCAGATGCGAGGGGTGTACTAAGCCTGGAGGCAAAGCATTGACCCAGATGCGCTTGCAGGCGATGATGAAAAAGATGATGTAGATGATGGAGACGTCCACGGCCACGCAGCCACTTGTGCCCGGGAACAGCTCGCAGCCGCTCATCCATTACCCCACTGCAGAAGAGCGGGGCAAAAGAGGGGAAGGAAAGAAATTTTGAGGAACTGCTGGGTGAGGGTATACTGAACCCTGAGGTATTGACCCAGGATCACTTGTGGTGGCTGGTGAAGAGGAGCTTGGAGTCCTAGATGCCAGTCACGTCGACATCCTCCACCTCCCTGTCCAGGGCGGCATCGTCCTTGGGCTCCTCGCTGGCGGCGGCGTCCTTGGGCCCCCTGTTGGCCAACTCGGTGGGGAGGAGGTGGGCGACGGAGTGGCGGGAGACATAGCTGTCCTTGTTGATGATGTTGGCGTAGCAGATGGCCCTGATGCGGTCAGGGAAGATGCTGACGATCCGCACCAGCTTCCAGGTGCGGCGGGGTGCGTCCTCGGCCAGGAGGCAGGGGGGCCCCGGGCTCGTAGTAGGATGCTGGCTGGATGCTGCGGCGGGCGCAGTCGGTGAGGTGGCGGGCGCGGAGGAAGCCAAAGTACTCGGTCTGGAACCTTGGGCAGCTCCTCAAAAACACTCAAAAACTACAAAAGGACAATTATGATACGAACTCTTTAGCTATGTGTCTAGAAATGTTCTTTTGTTTATAACTATATATCATTGACAGCTTAGCGGGCTGTCAATGGTATATAGGGAGTTGCTCATCGTGTCTCTACCCTTTAAGACCTTTCCAGGTTCAACGTTGTCCTAAGTAGCTCAGGCATTTTCTAAGCGCTGAAAAAGTCATGTTAACTGCGGGTTTTTGTGGAAGTAATTGTGTCGCAGAATTATGATTTTATATTCAAAATTATTACTTCCTAGGCACGGATGCTAGTCTACGGATGCTTAGACTCTGGCTCTTGTGTACGGATGCCTCTCCTCTGAGCCTATGATGGGACAATACTGAACTTGAACCGAACCCATTTCACTTCACATTGCCTCACATACAGGCCGGCAAAAGTTTGCACTACTTAAATGGCTTATGAGAGAATTGATTCTGCTTTTCTCATTTATAGAGGCTCAAACCTTTTTCATCATCGTTTTTAGTCCTCCGAGTTTTATCCATAATTCATCGAACGTCACCGAAGTGACTCGGCCTTTCATGGCAATTTTGTTGTGCCTCTGAGACCTGGGAGAACAGCAAGAGACTAGCTGAAGCACACTTTAAAATATATTGTGTCATAAGGGGAGCGCATAAGGTTGCGTTTTGAGGTCAGGGGATCAATTTTAAGACGCGTCAACTGTTATAATGACATTCGTCATTCTTAGGAATTTCGTTTTTGCGTATTGAAAAATTGAAGTTTTAGAAGGGGAAGGGAGCTGTGTGCAGACAGTCGGTATATTACCATGGGTTTGTTGCCGCATCCACGCTCCCTACCTCATGCATTCACGAAACTTTAAATTTAAACATAGACAATTAAATAAATGGTTATCTACACATGCATACCGCAATGTTATACTGTTCTGGAGCAAAATTGCGCTATGTGCAATGTTTAATGAAACTCGGGACAAATGAGCAAAGTACTAAGTACTGCTTTATTTAAACATTATTTCGTATTTGCTTCGTTTAATGAGACTGTTCTTCGTCTTTGGAAACAACAGGAGGAAGGAGGAAACAGCTTTATTTGTCAGGAACCATAAGTATGAGAGGAGAAAGGTAGTGATAGACCAATATTCCTGACGAAGTGAAACTTCAAGTACTTGGTTCCTGTTAATCCGTGGCATTAATCATGAAGAGGAAGCCTTTGATGAAAAGGTGCTTGAACGAGCCCAAAATTATCGCCTGCTGCGGCCCTGAAGACAGGTGGCACAGGGGCTGCTACTTTTTTTGCATTTTCAATCATTCTTTTTTTGAGGACCGCTTTTATGTTGAGAAGGCTGCATCTCACGGTGACAGCCAAACTGAGAAAAAGAAGCGGCGGTTGAGAATCACAGCATGTCAGAAGCAGGTAATGTGATCATGACAGATTGGGTGAGAGAGGAATGCTGGCCAGGCCGAATCAGTGCCCTCCCTCCACCAGCTGCCGGGCTCAAGTCTTGAACGCCTCTACTCCACCTAGGATCACACCCCCTCGAAGCAAATTCCACACAGCCCGTACCCAATAGGGCCAGGTGGCAGCAGTCAGGCTGGTCCTTGGATTGGGAGGGGCCGGCGTGAATGCATTTGGTATGAAAGACAGAGCCACATCCAGATCGAACAAGACAGCGGAGTAGACGAGGCCCAGATTTTCCCCTGCCCCCAGCTCCTTGTTCCCAAAACAATATGACAATGTATTACCACCATAGAGTATTATAATTCATGTTAGTAAGCATTAATAATGCTAATTAAAATAAAATAGCATTGGTATAAATGATTTTCATTTGAAACATATCACAATGTACCTATTATTATGTCCAATGTAAAAACCCGCACCACAGTTCAGAGCATCTAGCAACATTCATGTGGCCCCAAGAAAAAATGACATTACCAACATATATTTGCTTGCCAGTTTACAGCAAACAAGTATAATGGCGCAAAGCGCAATAGGTGACCGCGAAATTATCGCTAACAGTTCAGTTAACCGAAATTGAAATATTTAAATGCATGAAAATGTTTCACTCAAAAGGGTAACTCTGTGGTGGTTTCTTAACCAATTTTACAAGTAAGCACTGATTTAAAATCGGCCTATATGACTTGTGAACAAAAAACTCAAGTCTTTTGTGCAATTACAAATTACAAACTACAAATTTATTCAAGCTCTTCCATCAAAACATGAAAATTCTTCACTCAAAAGGATAAGTCTGTGGTTTCTTAACTAAATTCAAAAGTAAGCACAAATTTAGAATCATCAGACATGAATTAAGAACAAAAAGACTCGATTCTTGTGTGCATTTTGCAACCGTTCAGCTGCTACGGAGAAAAATGTTCTTTTTTGGAGAAAACGCTTTCTACTCAGGAAATTAATGTTTCTAATAGTCGGGGACCGGTTCCCCCCTGCCAGGATCCAAGCGGCACGTTTTAGCTTTCAGGAAAAAAGGTTGTCAAATTCCGTTGAGAATTCGCCCGAGCCAGGCCAGACAGAAATATATATATATTTTTTTTTATTTTATTTTTTATTTTTTTTTATTATTTTCTAAAACGTGTCCCATCATGAGACGTATGGTACATAACAAATTAAGCGTAACATAAATTAAATTAAGAATTCCTATTATAAATAAAAGTATGCTGTCCATATTAGTTATTGATGACTGTTGCATTCGCTGGGAAAATAGTTTAAGAAGCATTGATTTATTTAGTGTATAAATGTCTCAAATTTGGCAAAAGCTGTGTGAAATGGAACTGTCTTGAGCAATAGTGGCGTCTCATATCACACACACTCAAATAAATTATGGCTTGCACGGTTCCAGCAGATGCAGCTGAGTTGCGGTCATTGTGACAGTCCTGCACTGAAGACGCGGCTGGGCGAGTGCACAGTGTTCCAATTCACCTTTCCTCTGCGGTCGCTGAGCCAGGCGGAGATCCAGGCGATCCAGTGTGAATGTGTGTCTGCATATAGCAACACCAACTGCATTGACTGCGTCATCAGCACTGCTTTCATGCACTGCACTGCAAAGTCATATGTGCAACTCTCAGCCGTTCAGCTGCTACTGCATATTGATGACATTGGCATGCAAGATAATTTGACCCTCAAGAGGGTAAATCTGTGGTTTCTCAACCATATTCAAATGTAAGCTCAGATTTAGAATCAGTATATATGACTTTTGAATCACAAAACCAAAGTCCATCGTGCAATTATTAGCCGTTCAGCTGCTACTGCTCATTGATGCTATTGGTACATGTGAAAGTTTGTCCCTCAAGAATGTAAGTCTGTGGTTTCTCAACCTTTTTAAAATGTAAGCACATATTTAGAATCGGTGTATATAACTTGTGAATCAAAAACCCAGTCTTCTGTGCTATTCTCAAGAATAGGATAAAGGTGCTACAACGCAAATACTCTATATTGCAGTTTTCAAGCCTTTCTACCCAAACAAGTAATGTGTCAACTGTTTGGAAAGCGGTTCCACCCCTCCAGATATTCCTAATATATCATAACCTTTCAGGAAAAAAACGTTTGTTGAGATCCGCTGAGAATTGGGCCAGGCAGGACCAGCATTTCAAGATATATATATATATATATATATATATATATATATATATATATATATATATATATATATATATATATATATATATATATATATATATATATATATATATATAAATATATATATATATATATATATATATATATATACATAGATATATATATATAAGGACAAAAGTTTAGTTACCTCTATAGACCACAGAGTGGGCCTTTGTGTCACTCTGCGGTCAAAAATGAAATTTCCCAGAAAATGCTTGAATGGAGCCTACTAGCTGGACAATTGAGTTGACATATTTGTCCTAAAATGAATTTTCTTTTTTACTATTCACCAATGGATAACGTGAATACTAAATTACAAACTTAACATGCACTTAGGTTGATGTTAGGATCAGACAGGGTTATCAATGGTGGCATTAAACATAAAATGCGAATGGATGTCCATCATATCTACATGTGGATGCAAACTTCAGTCTTGCACTAAGTTTATGAAAGATTGTGCGTTTTTACCAATATGATTTGACTTAAACGTACTCCCTATATACATTAATGAGCTAAGAAGCTAAAAGGCCCATGTGTACTTATGCTCACCATAAAATCCAACAAACAAGGTTAATAGCTGACTAGCATTTTATATACATGCCTTCATCAACCCCGAGCACAGCAACTATTCGGATGACTCCATCAACCAATTGTTTGGTTAGAAAAGCTGAACTTTGCAATGTGTTTGAAACATTGGTACTAATTCATGTTCAGCTTGCGAAATGAAAGTCCACGCATAACATCTTCAAAATGTCATCGTCCAATTAAAAAAGGGTGTTTAATCAATAAAATAAAAAATGAATAAAATCTAAATAAAAAACAGATCTGGCATCCAGAATTTTTAAGAGAAATAATTTAATTTAAAACTATCATGAGAAAGCTTTTGTTCAAAATGAAATATATTATTCATTTAAGACTTGTTTTTTACTTTCTGGTCAATGATTTGTTGGTGGATTTGTCATACGCAATGGATGATCAGGAATGTTTTCTTCTTTTCAAAATACAAAATAAATATGTTAAGTTTTGGAACCCGCCATATCAACACAAACATTTGCCACCAACATTACATTGTAGCAAATATTTCAATAACATAACAACCCGATTAGTTTTACTTAATAAGCTCAAGGACAGCTGCATTCACACAAATGCCACCATTTTCAAAGAAATGCATTTATTAAGTGACCAATTGTCACAATCTAGGGCCAAATTGTGGCGATTTATGCTTTTGCTCTCTTTAATCAATGTACACATGGAAAAATTAAACCAGACAATAATCCTCCCAAAATTTTATCAAATAGTTCTAGCTGCAAATAGGTTTCAGGAGAATGTAAAATGTTTTACACATTACAAACTGGAAAATGGAAACATACTGATTTTTTCTGATAATCCAGCATTGTATCAAACATACAATCCATTGTGGCAACAATCATTTTCATGTGTTACTGTGCCTAAAGCTGGTTTCAATGTAGATTGTGATTTACTCTCCGGAGCAACCAATAATTTGTCTTATATCTGTCCATTTCATCAGCTAGATTATGGCTTAAGTTTTTATTCCATTCTTTCGATAAAGAAAAATAGTTGCATGGTGAATCAATCAAGTCAAAATATAAATGATTCGTTTTTGCATCAAATGCCCTCCAACCATGAAGTAGCAGTTTTCAATTTCTTAGCGCAGCTTATGTCATATATCGATGTAACTCCTTTGTGTACACAATATATTGGTCATAATACAGCTTCAAAGAATTCAAACGTACACTAAAAAAAGGGCAACGAAGCCAGCGAGCCCCCCCTAATTACATTTTTTACTATTCACCAATGGATAAAGTGAATACTAAATCACAAACTGCACCTGCACTTAGGTTGATGTTAGGATCCGACTGGGTTATCAATGGTGGTATTAAACATAAAATGATGAATGGATGTCCATCATATCTGGATTTGGATGCAAGTTATGAGTCTTGCATAAAGTTTATGAAAGATTGTGCGTTTTTACCAAAATGTTCAGAATTAGACCAATTTAGCAAATCAAGTCCAGAGGCATTCATAATTGAAGCAAAAGGCACATCAGGTCCCGTATCACAGACTTGGTACTGTGGAACACATAACACACTTTCAGAGCCACGGCAAGGGTTTCATCATATGTTTTACTTTCTATCCCAACTTATTCCAGACATTTATCTATCTTGTTGGAGTTATGCTGATAATGCCCAATCAACAAAGTTCATGTTCTCAAGTCGTACTAATGACTATGCAGAATGGTACATGAATAACCAAAATGTACCAATTACTATCGCAAAACTGGCAGAGAAATTTTTGTTCAGAATGGTTGAGCTAGAAACATGTTCAAATTACAAACATGTGCACAGAATAAAAAGAAACTACCATACTGCACTATCAATAATATAGGACATATAATGAAAACAGGTCGTGCTTATTTTGTGCTGATAAATTTGCCAGCTGGAATGGATAGTTCATCGTGTGGTCACAATAAATATTTTCAATCACAAATGTATTCCCAGGAAAATCATATTTTGCAAACACTTAAGGCAATATATGGTAAGACACCAAGAGAATTAACATACTGTTATATGAGACCCTTACCTAATGAAAACCGGTTTTACATTTATAGAATAGGGTTGCCGCTTTTTCCTTTATTTTCATATTCTAACCAAATGTTTAATAATGCTACAATTGAAGAACGTATATGTGGTATAATCCCAGGTGCCGAAAGTCAATATTTTCGTCAGAAAGAGGGTGACTGTTCAGCTCTCTGTTACCTCAAACTGTGCAACCAACATTATGACTCGGCAGACTATATTTCTATGGAATCCCATGGGTCTTTAAAGTGCGCATCCAGTGCATTCACTAAAGAACATTTTGGCGCTGTCTCGGAAGCTGCATTTTTTGATTATATTGATAATATGAATCCTATCATATGTTTTAATATGGGGCATAAACTAGCAAATGAACCAAATTATTTACTTAAAAAGGGAAACTCAAACCCCATTTTAAAATACATACTGGAAATATGGCTGCTTCCTAAACAAATAAGACCAGATGACATTTATGCTCGAATAAATAACCAGCTAAAACGAGTTAATGGACGCATTCATAAAACAAATGTGAGCTTTAGAAAAGTTCGAACACATGATGAATATATATAATAGATTTATTGTCATTTAGCCCCATTATAGAAAATAAAGACAGAAATGACTGCAAAATGCCAAAATATCACCTAGTTAGTATGTTTCTTGGATTTATAGTAGCTACATTAGCAATGAGCCTAGCTTTTTCACTGGTTACCTATATTTTAATTGTTTTGGCAAATGTTACTTATAAATATTTTGAACAATATTTTTGAGTTTCTTTTGCAAGTAAAGGTATCAAAGTGAGGAAGTTATGAAATTCTAATCAAATTGTCTTTTTAAGCTATCTTACATGTTGCATGCTATAAGGGAAAAATGACTATCAACAGCACCAGCAGCTAGCCCTGTTGACAGCAATGATGAAAAAGGATTCCCTAACAAATTTGTTGTGTGGCTAAGTGCGGGAGAGGCATTCATACCCCATTGTCCACTAGCTGAACATGTTCAAAACCCGGTTCGGGCAATGAAGCAGCCCTTCTTTGGTGCACCTTATCCATTTTCCCATTAATCCCATCACTGTCATTACCTCCATTGTCACCCATGATGACCTATGCCAGTCAAAATCAATTGTATTGAGCATGTGGAATGGATAGAGCAGTACACTGAAATCGCGCTATGTGAGAGTGATTTTCTGATGAATGTTTGGTGTTGCTACAGATCAGGCCATGGGAGCTGCGCAGTGCAACTGCCCATGATTGAAGGGCGCTGTGGCACTGTTCAGATGGGACCATCATCACTGCACTGGGACAAGCATGGGTGGAGCAATCCACTGAAATCGCGCTACGTGAGAGCAGTGTTCTGATGCACGTTTGGTGTTGCTACAGATCAGGCCATGGTAGATCCGCAGTGCAAATGACCATGATTGAAGGGCGCTGTGGCACTGTTCAGATGGGTCCATTCTCACTGCACTGGGACAGAAATGGATAGAGCAGTACACTGAAATCCTGCTACGTGAGAGCAGTGTTCTGATGCATGTTTGGTGTTACTACAGATCAGGCCATGGGAGCTGTGCAGTGCAACTGTCCATGATTGAAGTGTGCTGTGGCACTGTTCAGATGGGCCCATCCTCACTGCACTGGGTCAAAAATGGATGGAGTAGTACACTGAAATCGCGCTATGTGAGAGCAGTGTTCTGATGCATGTTTGGTGGTGCTACATATCAGGCCATGGGAGCTGCGTAGTGCAGCTGCCCATGATTGAAGCGCGCTGTGACACTGTTCAGATGTGCCCATCCTCACTGCACTGGGACAAAAATGGATGGAGCAGTACACTGAAGTCGCGTTATGTGAGAGCAGGGGACTGATGCATGTTTGGTGTTGCTACATATCAGGCCATGGGAGCTGCGCAGTGCAACTGCCCATGATTGAAGGGCGCTGTGGCACTGTTCAGATGGGACCATCCTCACTGCACTGGGACAAGCATGGATGGAGTAGTACACTGAAATCCTGCTACGTGAGAGCAGTGTTCTGATGCATGTTTGGTGTTACTACAGATCAGGCCATGGGAGCTGTGCAGTGCAACTGTCCATGATTGAAGTGTGCTGTGGCACTGTTCAGATGGGCCCATCCTCACTGCACTGGGTCAAAAATGGATGGAGTAGTACACTGAAATCGCGCTATGTGAGAGCAGTGTTCTGATGCATGTTTGGTGGTGCTACATATCAGGCCATGGGAGCTGCGTAGTGCAGCTGCCCATGATTGAAGCGCGCTGTGACACTGTTCAGATGTGCCCATCCTCACTGCACTGGGACAAAAATGGATGGAGCAGTACACTGAAGTCGCGTTATGTGAGAGCAGGGTTCTGATGCATGTTTGGTGTTGCTACAGATCAGGCCATGGGAGCTGCGCAGTGCAACTGCCCATGATTGAAGGGCGCTGTGGCACTGTTCAGATGGGACCATCCTCACTGCACTGGGACAAGCATGGATGGAGTAGTACACTGAAATCCTGCTACGTGAGAGCAGTGTTCTGATGCATGTTTGGTGTTACTACAGATCAGGCCATGGGAGCTGTGCAGTGCAACTGTCCATGATTGAAGTGTGCTGTGGCACTGTTCAGATGGGCCCATCCTCACTGCACTGGGTTCAAATGAGCTGGGTGGATAAGATGGGTAGCGTGGTGGGGCTTTGCATTTTTGCAACCAATGTGATTGGCAATTCCGCTATGGGGACATAGAAGACACACATGAAGCATTTTGAAATGCCTGTACGTAATTCCAGAACCAGTTTATGTTCTTCCTGATAGTAGAGGGTTATGCGGAGGGGTGGGGCGGGCGATGGGGGAGTGGGGCATCACGGGAAAGTTTTTGGTGTAATTGAGGAGGAATTGAGGTGTTATGCGGAGGGTGGGCGGGATGGGAATCTTGGCAACAGGTCGGCAGCCAGCTGATGGGGTCCTCAGCAATTTTGTCAGAATATTGTACGCAACCCGGACGCAAGGCAGCAGTGCGGATGATTCAGGTTTGCGGTGCATAGCCTCGGTGATGAGGGATTCCTGTGCGTGCGGGACGTTCTCCTGGCATGCGAAACAAATGGTGCTAATGACGGCCAGGGGTGGGATGTAGAACGTAAGCAATTAGCAGGTGATGGCGTTGAGGCAGTTCATTGCAATGCTGGTTCAGCCATAATTTGTTTTTTTTACTTTCAGGGCATTTCTTTCCAATCAGGGATGTGGGAGAGGTATATATATACACTCACAGTGAGGCTTCTTTAGATCCTTTGCTACTTTGGAGCAAAAACGGAATCTCAAACTTAATATTAAGTTGCATAGTAATGTATAATTTTTAATCTATAAGGCGTAAACTACATGTAGTGTGTAACATGGTTCAATATAGGATTGAACAGATTATACATGCAAGTCAACTATTTACAATAGTGCAAATATATTTCACAAAAATCAATAAGGGTTAGGGGTCAATAGTCAATAAGGGCCAAAAGTTAGTCAATAAGGGTCACAGTTTCGAACTTTCACTTGATGTATGCTGGGTTTTAGCGTTTAAAAATTCATTTGCTCTCCGCTTTGGTTCTAATGATTTGCGAGTTTTACTCTGGTTAATATGTGGCGTCTGATTTGTTAATACAGTTGAATCATCTTCATACATTTTTGTGGGTGCCTTACATGCGATGACAGTATCACCTGTTTTTGGTTGGATGTTCCCACACTTACCAGTAGTAATGATAGTCTCCTTTAAGCTATATTTTATTTTAGATCCTATATCAGGCGTGCTAGCCATATCCTTTGGATGCATATAATGGTGGCAAAAATGTGTACTAAACAAAATATAATACATGGAAAGGATGATAGGAAATACACAAGTTATTATGGCAGCAGCTATTTTTGCTGGTTTAAGCTCACTCTCATTCAAAACTAATGATGCTGTATATATTGATTGGAATATTGTTATCATTAATATGCTTGAGATGGAAATTAGCACAAAATTCCTGATTTGGTTAATTTCAATATGTTTGGCGAATATATCCTTGGAACCAAAAAAAGCTACGCAGCCAAAAATGAACATTGAAATTATATCTAAATGAAGTGGATGAATTTGTTCTTCCACAAATATATAACCTTATAATATATATTTATTTTGTATTTTGAAAAGAATAAAACATTCCTGATCATCCATTGCGTATGACAAATCCACCAACAAATCATGGACCAGAAAGTAAAAAACAAATCTTAAATGAATAATATCTCATGATAGTTTTAAATTAAATTATTTCTCTTAAAAATTATGGATGCCAGATCTGTTATTTATTTAGATTTTATTCATTTTTTTTATTTTATTGATTAAACACCCTTTTTTAATTGGATGATGCCATTTTGAAGATGTTATGCATGGACTTTCATTTCGCAAGCTGAACATGAATTAATACCAATGTTTCAAACACATTGCAAAGTTCAGCTTTTCTAACCAAACAATTGATTGATGGAGTCATCCGAATGGTTGCTGTGCTCGGGGTTGATGAAGGCATATATATAAAATGCTAGTCAGCTATTAACCTTGTTTGTTGGATTTTATGGTGAGCATAAGTACACACTGGCCTTTTAGCTTCGTAGCTCATTAATGTATATAGGGAGTACGTTTAAGTCAAATCATATTGGTAAAAACGCACAATCTTTCATAAACTTAGTGCAAGACTGAAGTTTGCATCCACATGTAGATATGATGGACATCCATTTGCATTTTATGTCTAATGCCACCATTGATAACCCTGTCTGATACTAACATCAACCTAAGTGTTTGTGATTTGGTATTCACGTTATCCATTGGTGAATAGTAAAAAAGAAAATTCATTTTAGGATAAAAATGTCAACTCAATTGTCCAGCTAGTAGGCTCCATTCAAGCATTTTCTGGGAAATTTCATTTTTGACCGCAGAGTGACACAAAGGCCCGCTCTGTGGTCTATAGGGGTTACTAAACTTTTGTCCTTATATATATACATAAATCAAATAAAATACATAGAACTGATTAAATTGCGCATCCTCGGGAGAAAAAGTGGATTAGCTAGACACCTTGCCTGATAGCCTAAGTAGGTTAAATTATTGTGAGGTGAGCATCTAACTGGATTACACTGAATAGATATAGGGATTTTTTTTATCACAAATAACAAAAAAATATATAATGACATTTAAAACACATAAGGACAACATTTAGGAAGACATGTATTTATCAATAAACAAGTATATGGCGCAGAGCACAATAGGTGACCGCGGAGCTCTCAACATACCACATTTATCAACCTTTCTACCCAAAAAGTAATGTTTCAAATGCTCTGGGACCGGTTCCACCCCTCCAGATCTTCCTTAAATGTTAATACCTTTCAGAAAAAAAAGTTTGTCCAAATCCATTGAGAATTCACCAATTCTCAACACACCCCATTTTTCAAACTTTCTACCCTAAAAAGTAATGTTTCAAAAGCCCCGAGACCGTTTCCACCCCTCCAGATCTCCCTAAAATATTATTATCTTTTAGGGAAAATTTTTTTTGGATTTGTCATACGCAATGGATGATCAGGAATGTTTTCTTCTTTTCAAAATACAAAATAAATATGTTAAGTTTTGGAACCCGCCATATCAACACAAACATTTGCCACCAACATTACATTGTAGCAAATATTTCAATAACATAACAACCCGATTAGTTTTACTTAATAAGCTCAAAGGCAGCTGCGTTCACACAAATGCCACCATTTTCAAAGAAATGCATTTATTAAGTGACCAATTGTCACAATCTAGGGCCAAATGGTAGCGATTTATGCTTTTGCTCTCTTTAATCAATGTACACATGGAAAAATTAAACCAGACAATAATCCTCCCAAAATTTTATCATATAGTTCTAGCTGCAAATAGGTTTCAGGAGAATGTAAAATGTTTTACACATTACAAACTGGAAAATGGAAACATACTGATTTTTTCTGATAATCCAGCATTGTATCAAACATACAATCCATTGTGGCAACAATCATTTTCATGTGTTACTGTGCCTAAAGCTGGTTTCAATGTAGATTGTGATTTACTCTCCAGAGCAACCAATAATTTGTCTTATATCTGTCCATTTCATCAGCTAGATTATGGCTTAAGTTTTTATTCCATTCTTTCGATAAAGAAAAATAGTTGCATGGTGAATCAATCAAGTCGAAATATAAATGATTCGTTTTTGCATCAAATGCCCTCCAACCATGAAGCAGCAGTTTTCAATTTCTTAGCACAGCTTATGTCATATATCAATGTAACTCCTTTGTGCACACAATATATTGGTCATAATACAGCTTCAAAGAATTCAAACGTACACTATAATTACATTTTTTACTATTCACCAATGGATAAAGTGAATACTAAATCACAAACTGAACCTGCACTTAGGTTGATGTTAGGATCCGACTGGGTTATCAATGGTGGTATTAAACATAAAATGATGAATGGATGTCCATCATATCTGGATGTGGATGCAAGTTATGAGTCTTGCATAAAGTTTATGAAAGATTGTGCGTTTTTACCAAAATGTTCAGAATTAGACCAATTTAGCAAATCAAGTCCAGAGGCATTCATAATTGAAGCAAAAGGCACATCAGGTCCCGTATCACAGACTTGGTACTGTGGAACACATAACACACTTTCAGAGCCACGGCAAGGGTTTCATCATTTGTTTTACTTTCTATCCCAACTTTTTCCAGACATTTATCTATCTTGTTGGAGTTATGCTGATAATGCCCAATCAACAAAGTTCAGGTTCTCAAGTCGTACTAATGACTATGCAGAATGGTACATGAATAACCAAAATGTACCAATTACTATCGCAAAACTGGC